>BMAW01104349.1:0-98645 GCA_019974015.1 Nephila pilipes | reverse complement strand
AATAATATAAATTTTTCAAATCCTTCAATAATATAAATTTTTCAAATCCTTCAATAATGTAAATTTTTCTGGTACTTTTAAAAATATATGTATCTATTTCCAATAAAAATATAACTGTAAAATGTGCTGTTAGATATAACAAAAATTTAGGCAGATTGATTTTTAATTATAATTCTGATGTGAATCCAAAATTATTGAATAAATGTTTATGTGTGTGTGATTGGTACAATGACTCCATAGATGAATACCATGGCCACGTAGTCGCAGGTTATTTGGATATAAATGATAAAAATTAAGTGATCTTATATGATGGAAGGTACTGGTTATAGACTGGTAATAACTGATAGCAATTTTGTGGCTAGGAATTAAATAATTTAGGATTTGAATAACTTTATAATGAATACTTCCACTAAATATAGTATGCCCTACTAGGCCTTTGTGGAATTTAAGTATTCTTAATAATTTGTAATAGAGTATTTAATAATTTGATAAATGTTAAACATAAATCTAAAAATAAAATAAAATTTTATTTTCAGGAAATTTAACACTATTATACCTTCAATAGAAAACTTGCAAACAAATTTTACAATAGTATATTTAGAGAAATTTCCTGTGAAATTTTCAATAACATGTAAGTATTTTTACTTTAAAAAACATATAAATATTCTTTGAGAACTATGATACTTTTATATTATATCAAAATATGAGAACAGAGAAATTTCTGATAACAGCCAGTGTGCTTAACTAACTTTGAATACATTTTAATAGCAATAAATTTCCTCATGTGTTTCTGACTCCAGAATTCCAAAAGAACCCAATTAAATTCTGAACCACAACAAATAGTTATAATACAAACATAACTAAATCTGGTAAAATATTGCAAATTATTTTGTCAAAACTGGAGGAAAAAGAAATTATTATTAATAGCATAGAAGAAATTAATTTCATACATAATATCCAAATACAATAAATTTTCAGGATCTTTTTAATTCAATTGATATAGGGTATAGAGGATATGATTAGACTTCTTTTGATTTTCTATGGTGTATATAGCTTAAAAAAATGATAAAATTGAGTAAATTTAGGAGCTTTATACAATTAGTACTGTAGGAAAATTACATTATTTTCAATAAAATATATACAAACAAATGGGCTTACCTCAGGAAGTACCAGCTAGCAATATTTTGGCTAATATACATAAATTATGAATCAAACCACGTTAACAACTATCTTTACATTTTATATAGATATATAGATGGACCTAATAATTTTTGAGTAAATATAAATATTATAAGCTGAATATTGATTTTTTTTTCCCAAATTATTCGATTTTATTACAGACAAATTCAAATACATGTAGGGCTAAATATCTAAATAAGGAGTTACAGATAGTGGATTGCACCGTTTGTAGTAATTTACACAATAAAAGAGATGCATTTAAATTTAAAGTAATTACAATACCTTACTGAAATAACAATAATCACATATCCATATAAAATGACATCATATTATACTTTTTGCATCGTAATAAATTGCTGCCTATTCAGGATAACGATTGATTAGATATGTTAAGAAATTGTAGGAGATTGAGTAGAGTATGATTGTATATTAGATTTTTTTAAGAAATACATTCCTAGTAATTTATTCGATGTTCCATATTAATATACATTTTATATTGTCCATCAGGAGTTCTCAAGTGATTCTGGGGATATTGAAATATGATTTCTGGAATTTAAATTTGACAACTGAAAAGTTTTTTTAAATTATTTTGCAAATTTTTTCCTATGATCTTTATTTTATCAATTGGTTTAAGTGATATTTTTTACATTCACAACTTGAAAATTAAGAGTTTCTTCTGTTCTCTTTTAGATTTGTGACAATTTGAAAATTGAATTCTTATATATAATGGATATTAACTTTTAAGACTTTTATGGAATTTTAAATATCTTTTAATTAAAAATACAAAATCCCCACACACAACATTTTTGATTACATAGACAGCTGTATAGCAATATAACTGTAAAGATTTCCTGAATTTTTACATAGCATTACTCTTACAGACACATATTTTATTCACTGTACTCAAAAATTATAACATCTAAAATTTAGTTTTATGTTCTTATGGATTTTACTTCTGTTTGGTGGCTTAGATTTTGAGATGCTTATTAAATATTCATATTTTTGAAATATTTTCTTACTTTGTTTAATTAATTAATCACTTACATATGTCATGTGATTTTATGAATTGGTTTGATATATGTTTCGAATGGACTCTATTCTACCTAATACAAGATTGAATTTAGGTATGTTTTTATCAAAAATTTAAATCTTTATCTAAAAAACTTTAATTCAAAAATTTTGGCTTAAAATTTTGGAATTGGTAGATATTGTTTCTTTATTTCTTATTTTTTTTATTTATCTATTACAATTTAGATTTTGGACACGAAAACTACTTGGGGGAGGATTGATATCAATGAACATGTTTAACCCCACAATTCAGTCTCCAGTCTGAATAAGGTTGTTTTGTTGTGTATTCAGTTTATTTTATTTTTTTTCAAATATTTTACTCATTTCTATAAATATATACTTTTCTAGTAAGATTTTTGGATTTTATTTGTTCTCCCATTTGTTATTTATTTTGAATAATTTAATTGTTTTATCATATATATGTACACGCACTCCCATATATATATATATATATATATATATATATATATATATAAAAAAAAAAAAAGAACAGGTGTTTTTTTGCCATAACTCCACGAGAAATCATCTGAGAGGCATGAAATTCAGAAATGATAGACAGTATTTTGTAAAACAATGATGAAATCCTAGTAGTGCAAAAATGAATACAATGCATATAATATCGATTCAAACAAAAAAAATGCTTTATTCAACTCATAGCATCGTTACACATGATTTTCTGTCCAAGAGGAAGAACACCAAGCAGATGTGCCTCAGTATGAGATTTGCCCTGCCCATACTGCAATGGTTGCTTCACCCCGTCTCTCCTTACTCAGTACCAGATTGTCCACCAGTTCTTGAGAAAAGAATGCCCATTCCTCAATCTGAATCTGTTTCAGCTGTTGGGCGTTCCCCTGAGGATATAATCGTGCCTCAAGGAGTCTCCCCAAAGCATCCCACGCATGTTCTTCGGGATTAAACCAGGTGTGAACGCCGGGCAATCCATTCGAGTGATATCGCTGAGCAATCCTTTCCAGTGGCTGCTGAACATTCGTAGTCCAGTTTGGCCGGGAATTGTCATCCATAAAAACGAAGTATGTTTTAATAGCACCTTGGAACATACGCACATGAGAAAGGATCATGTCCTTACGATAACGATCTCTGGTTACAGAACCTCCGTCGAAAACGTGGAGCTCAGTCCGTCTTTTTAGCATAATGCCTCCTCAGACAATAACTCTAAGACCACGGTCTCTTTCCGTGATGTTACTGGGATGAAACGACCTCTTTCCAAATCAACTGCCGTTCAGAATGCTTCTGACACTGAAACGACTCTCATTCGTAAAGAGGACATGACTTCATTTGTGAGATGTCCAGTTTTTCTGCTCCTTACACAACTCTAAACGTTGCCACCAATAGATAACTTTGAAAGGGTGACAGCGTTCAAGATGATGGGAGAATAGGCCACCTTTGTGAAGGCGTCTCGCTACAGTAAACTACGACACTTGTCACCCTGTTGCTGTATACAGTTACTGAGCAATGACACTCACTTAAGGGTATCGGGCTCTTTTCTCCAGCAGGAATGATATATCTGTCATTCATTGCAATTGTTTCCCTAAGGCAGCCACCAGCAATATTTATTACAGATGCTCCTTTGGCTTGGAAGACTTTCCAACCTCGCGAAATGACACTTTTTTTTTATTCCAAACACTTCAGATACACTGGTCAATCTACGCCCTTCCTCCAGCTTTCCGATCATTCTTCCAAGTGTGAAATCGTCCAGGTCATTTCTTCAAGCCATATTTCACGAAAGAACTCAATTGCATTTGCAGCAAATGTCTTTAATTGTGCCACCGTTATTCTTTTCATTGTTGTTTTGAGCTGGTCCGCTGATAGCAGGTGTTTTGAATACACTCACGTCTCAAATTATTACTAAATTGACATAATTATTATAAAACAACATAATTATTATAAAACAACATAATTATAATAACTAAACATAATTATTACTAAAATGAATATTAAATTGGTATATTAAAAAGCTATTCAATATAAACTTAAGTTCTGTAACACAAAATGCATTTTAAAGGAAATTTCCTTTATAAAAATTCATACAAAATCATTGATTTTTGAAAAATTTATTATTGCAATTGTTTAAGAATTCAGAGAAATTTAATACATTAGTTATATAATTACGCATTTATATTTTTTCTCACATTTAGCGTTTTTGGCTTTATTGTCTTCAACATTGTAGCGTCCCTATCAAAACATCTATCTTCATTAATTTAGGGAAATTTTTTTACGAATTTTCCTTCAAACAGTTTGATTAAAGTATGAACGCATAAGAAATAATCTTTTTCACCTGCACTTATATATATATATATATATATATATATATATATATATATATATATATGTGTGTGTGTGTGTGTGTGTGTGTGTGTGTATAATATTTTGAAGTCTACATGTGTATTTTTTGCTTAAACTTTGTGTAGTATTTGGACTGTCTATAAATTTATTTTACTGCAATTGATTTTATACGGCGTTTTTTGTGAACCTTGTTTGGATAACTTAGCTAGCTTCTTAATCATCTCACCACACCCTTTCCGAATTAAATAAATTAATTTCTTTAGATATTAAATTTTTTTCAACAAATTTATCTGCTATATGTGTACTGTATAGAATATTTAGAGTAAAATAAATATATTTATAATATTCCGTTAATAAAGTAAATTTTTGTTCGTTTTTCGGTAACCGTATGGGGTATCTTAAGAAAATAATATGGTGCATTTAAATTCACACCAGATGAGAAAATTTTTTAATCTTAAAAATATTTAAATAAACGCTTACCTGAAGGATACTTATTCATCGGATTTAAGGGGACCTTCCTTTACCTTTGCACCTTCAAAAATTCGATAATTCAAATTTAATTTCAAAACATAGTTTGGAATGTTAGGAGCATTTAAAATTAAACCGCATCAAAATCAGACAATTATTATGCCCTGTACAGTTAAAAAAGTAATTGCTAAAAGCTACATTTTCTATTAAATACAATGTAAACAAATAGCTTTTTCTCAGTTTCGTATTTTCACACTTTTCCACTGGATTAAAAAATAAATTTTGCATGTAGAGTTTTGAAATTTTACAAGGGTGTTGTACTTATAAATTTTTATTCTGTCAACCTAAGTTTTATTAATGGGAGGATCAGATTTTATTTTATAGCGTGATAGATAAAAAAAAGTTACAAGTTCCAAATTTTACTAAATATTTAATTTTTTCAAAACTTTCAAATGTGAGGTACATTTAAAATTCGAGGTTTGTAGAATAAAGGCATTATTTAACTCTAATTTGGTATAAGAATAATTGTTCTACAATACATTTTTTAAATGTTATCTTGTGGGTAAAAGAAGATAAGCTAATTTTAATAAGCTAAGCTAATTAAACCTTTGTTCACATATTTCATATTATTTAAGAAAATATATTGATTTAATAGCAACATTTGATCCATTACTTTAAATTTTACATTTTATTTCACAAACTGGTAAAGTTTCATATTAAAATGAGCAAAAATTGTTTATTTATGATGAATCGAAAAAAGAGGGGCAAAATCTCCTACTTTTGATTTCGAAAGGTTCTAAGTCCCCTCAACTTAATGAAGCATTCGATGGAAAATATCTATATGTAATCTGAACACTTTAGAATATCAAATTTTGTATATTTAATGTATAATTAGATTTATCCTTTATGAATTATATTGTTTTAATTTTATAAAGTAACGGCTATAGTATTTCCCAGGTATAAAACTTCCTACTTTACCTATCTTATACAGCTAAAATTGAATACTCTAAAAGAAGTTATTACATGGAATCTGGAATAAGTTCAATTCCCTCAAATAACTAAAACATATATTTGGAATGATTAGTTCTTATAACTAGCTTAAACGAAGATCTCTACTTGTGAATATAAGTACAATTTATTTCATATAATTGCTTAAATGGTCTGTACGTAGCTTTTTAAGCAGATCATTCGTATAATAGTATGAGTTGTACTTAAATTTATAAATACGATATAGTTTCTTAAGCGTACTAATACGCATTTTGCCACGATTAAATTATTACTACTCCTAATGCTATGTGAATAGAGCTTAAGAATCTATTTAGACAATTTATACAGCTGTATGAGACATGCTGTACTTAATTTGCATAAAGAGATCTTTCTCTAAAGTAGCACAAAGAAAAATTTTTTTAAATCGTACAAGGAAATATATCAAGTATTTTAAAACTGTAGAAACGGAAGTTACATATAAGCAGTACTTTTTTTTCTTTTTTTGGTGGCTCATCCGTTAAGGAAACAATGCTGTAAATTCTTCATTTTAATCCATTTTCTCTTTCCTAAAGTTAATTTATCAAAATATTTTGAATAAATAAGTAATTTGCTTTCTTTGCAGGTGTTTCCTATTCTCTAAATTTTTTTGTTTTTTTTTCAAGATAGAGACTTGATATTGTTTGCAGATATTTTCATATATTTTTTCTATAAGAATTATTATTATATTAATTAGTCAGGTTTTGATTACATTCCAGATTTTGTTTCTAATAATCCAAGAAATACAAATATCTTAAGATTAACTAAAATTTACTTTAATTTCAGTGTTTTATAAACACTTTTCAGAAGACTTCAAACATTTTAATTTTTTTTAAATGGTTTTATTTAATGGCTTTCCAAATTGACTTTTTTTTTTCAGAATCAATTGAATAATAATACCAAAATAATCATTAATTGCTTTATTAATAGCGTCTCCAAAAAAATTCTTTTTTTGAAAAATTGTATTTTGTGTTGGCTTGCAATGTCATCGGCAAAAATTCCTTCACGTCTGAAATGCATGGGAGGCCCATCATCTCACAAAGCGTACTTAACATCGCGTAATTAAACTTTTCTGCAATATGTAAACATTGACGCTCCCAATACACAATAATGACCTTTCCCTGTAAATGATCTTTCCTGCGAGACACACCATTTGGCGTACAGGGAAGCGGTAATAACAGAGATACGGCGATGCGCTATTTGTCCTGATTAATGCTTAAATGAGCGACACTGACTAATGATGGAAACAATTACTCCTTACCCTAAAAGATATGAATTCACAATCACTGGGGGTTGAGCTTGTAAACATGGGCCAGCGCCTTGTACCGATGGACGTCCGGTTCAGATATGGGATGTGTTTCAATTCCCTTGAGAGTGAAGCACGTGGGGGTGGTTTAAGATGCTGCACGTATTGATGTAGGAATATTTGCATTGGATTAGAATGGATGGGGTTATGACTGAGGAAGAGAAGGAAGATTCAGATATTACTTCAAATGATTTGTATGAGTTTTATGGATTTGGGAGTTAAAATGGTTATTCAGTGAAAAAAGTTTACTAAACTTCTCGTGTTTATTTTCATAAATGTAAAATATTTAAACAGTCGAACATCTATATTTCGAACTTCTATTTATCAAAATTCTCCAGATATCTAACTTTTTAAAGAAATATAACAAGTTCTCGTGCGATTTTCAATTCGGCTAAACTTTTTGAACTACTTTATTACTTTATTTAATGTGAGAGCCTAGTTTTGTGAATGAGCTGTTACTTATGTAAATTAGTATTGCTTCATATAGAAGTGTAGTGGACAGTAAAATAAGATCCAGAGAGATTGGAGATATTAGCATTAAAAAGAATAGTAAGAAGGTTAGCGAGATTGAGGCACCTTCGATATTGGTAAAAGAGAGTGTTAATGATTATCTGAGAATTAATAAATAATTCGCACCCATTTTACAAGTGATTGATCCCGAGTCGGATTAAGTGTTGCTACTATTGAGATATGTAGAAATTTCAATTATAATATTTTGTCAAGACGCGAATTAGTAAAAGCTTCATACATTTTATGAGGTTTTAATCTTCTGTTATTCTTAAATAGAAAAAAAAAAACATACTTAAAATATTTGCTTCTCTGTCACTTTATTGTACCTCGATGTCAGATAATCTTAATAGGAAAGGGTAAGTGTCAAGAAAAGGATTTGCTTGACTATTCATTGACTGACAGTTTATAAAAAAAAGGAAACGAATGAAAACTGACAAACTGAAACGAAAACCATCTTGATCCTAAGCCATTATTCCACGACTTAATAAAAAACATACGGTTTCTCCTTTAATTTAAGGAGTTTATAAATGGTGGAATGTATCGTATCTTAAAGCGCATAATATCGTATAAATGTCTTCAATATAATCGGATGAAAGATCGATTTTTTTCTGCAACTTAAGGGATAATTCCATGGCTTAACTAAAAAACAACTTAACTCATTATTCCAAGCAAAGCCACTGGTTCCTTAATTTAAGGTATTTAAAAAGAAGATCAGAAACAAGCATAAATAACTTCTGTAGAATTAAATGAATGACCAATCGAATTAATGACCTATGTAATTCATTATTAAAATAAAAAAATATATACCACTACTTCTTTAATTAAAGATGATTAAAAAAAGATAAGAAATTGTATTGCACCTCAACGACGTGTAAATAACTAAATATAATTGAACGAATGACCGATCGAACCAATGACATTCTTGAATGCTAAGTCAAGATTCTAGGCTTAAACTAAAAAAAAAACTGTTTTTTTTTTAAATTTAAGATGATTATGAAAAGAAATTAAGAAATTATTAAAATGCTTCAGATTTTATAATGGTTAAAGTGATTAAATAAAAAAGATCCAATTAAATATTAATTTTAATCACAATTTATTACAACATTTTTTTACAACAGAAAAATCCTCTATTTAATTACATACCTAATCGTAAAATACATTTTTAAATGATTTTTTGAAACAAAATAAAAAGACAAATTTGAGACTACAAAATATACATAAAAGTGTTTTATGTACGAGAAAAAATGTTTTTTAAAAAAAACATTTTTTAATTATTTAAATTCATAAGAAAATCGAATAGTTTGATTTTTATAGTTATAGGGAGCTTTAAAAATATATAGCTCCATGGTAAACAAATTGTTAAAACCCTTTTATTCTATTCAAAACAATGCATATAAATTATCATTTCTAAAATAAACACTTTTCAGAGAAATAATTTACTTCTTTCAAAAGTTTCCCATAATTTTCTTAATCTTTCTACGACTGAGACCAAACAATTAATTCATTAAAGTAAACTTAATTTTCGAGAGTATTATGCAGCGAAGGAAGACATTTATTCAAAATTTATCTAATGTATTAATTAAACACTTTATGAATGAAAACAAATTCACCAAAATGATTATTTTAAACGTAGAGAAATCTAAGCTCTTTACTTTAAATAAAGCACGGTATTTAAAAAGAATATTGCAAGATTATTCTCAGCGGTATGGTTTGAAAGTGCAGTTAGTAATAAATTATACCGTAATAAACTTGTAATCTTGCATAAGGTACCCTAGAATATTTACCAGAAAAATCAAGTTTATAAATACAATTTGTTCAATTGAAGTACTTTTGCTTGGTTTTTATTCATTCATTTCGTAATTTTAACTTTTTGATTGTTCGTATTTCAAACTGTTTTTCCATTTTATGAGTTCGCGAAAATCTTTTTATTCATTTTGATACTTTTTTTCTAAAATTTCATTCCTGAGATTAATTCCATTTTATTGATTAAAGTAGAATATTATTTTTTTAATCAGTAATAAATTTCGATTGAGTGGAAATTAAAATTAGAATTTTTAAGATAAATACATTTAATTAATACATTTACGTTGACTTTAAGCGAAAAATCTTTAATCTACTATCCCATGGGAATTTAGTTTGTTTATTAAATTTCGAAGTATACAGAAAATATCTGAATTAAAAATAATAAGGATTAAAATTATTGAGCTTTTGATAAAGTCGAAAATAAATCGCATTTTATTATTATTTTTTCAGTTCTGTATAATTTTACAAAATTTGCAAAGTTTTTAAAATTTTCCTAAGTTTATATAATTTTACTAAATTTTATAACACTATAAATCAAATTATACTTTCAGGGAGAAAAACTCCCTTTATTTCTTTCTGTTAGAAAATTATATAATTACTTATAATCTATATTGTTGTTAAAATATATACTCTACGGTGGTTCTAAATGTGCTAGAGTCTTTGACGATATATTACGTTGCTGAGGTAATTTAGTGTCATTGTTGTGTGTTCCCATCTGTTAAACAGCGCCATAGCAAATTTGACACTGATTCATACATCAGTTGTGGTGTAGCAATTATTTGCTGCCACAGCAAATTTTGATTTCTTCCATGTAAAATAATTTTCGCCATTTTGCGTCTAGTTGTCCTCGCGGATGAAACTTGAAATTATCATTAAGCCCCGGAGTCTAAGTAACAAGAAAAACTACGGTTTGCTCCCGTGAATCTGCTCCAAAGTAAGCGAAAACGGTCGGAAAAGTAAAGGCCATTTCCCGTTCCTTACATGGACAACTTTGAACCAACCTATTACAACAGAAATAAATTATAACATTTAAATTAACGAATTAACAAAATTAAGGATTTAACTATTTTAATTTTTATAAGATTCGAGAAAGATGTGCAATGAGATATGATGTTATGAACAGGTAAAATTTCTTTTAATTATTTTGCTTGTACTCTTGTACTCAGTGTGAACGATAGTACAGAAACCTCTCCTTAATGCGCCATGTTCAGTTCTACGGTTATACCGGATTATTGAATGTCAATAGAGAGGTCATAAGAAAAGTAAGTAAAACTTAAATTCATGTCTCAATTCTTTTAATAATACTATCCTGGGATTTACAATATCCCGCGATAATAATTAAGCCTTTACAATGCTGCAGGTTTCTTCACAATCTATGGCTTACTTAAACCCTACAAATCATCATTGATAGCTGTAATTTTAAACAATGTATGAGTGATTTTGATTGTTTATTAACATAATCTTTAAAAAGAAACTCTTGGTTATTGGCCGAATGCCCATGGGAGCCGAGGTCACCCAAGAGGCTTAGAGCTACCCCCTCTCCCGGGAGACAATCATCCCCGCACTCAGCATTTACATACAAAAGAACATAAGGTATTACATAACTTCGAAATCAAAAGTAAATAAATCTTACAATGCATTTACAGAGCAGAAATTGTACTTGACAGGAATAAAAAATATTAACAGAAATTTTCTTGCAGAAATAAGATGTATGATAGGCTAAGTAGCACAATACAAAAGCGTCCACAAACTCGTGAACGAAAATGTTTTAGACAAAAGTATGTACATACATGCAAGATATACAATTATAACTGCAAAATAAGAAATCTCTGTGTATGTGAAATATTAAGAAATATAATAAAAAATTAAACAATTAAGAAAATTGTTGGCTAATTTTACGAGCCATAAGAATCCAGGATATAGGGCTATTGGTGATGGACGTCGTAATTTTGAACGCCGATCAAATAACGGGATCAGCGAGCTGGCATTTCTCTCTCCAAATTTTTACCCCACGCCAATGAGAAAACTTCAGTCCTACTTTCGAACCATTTCAGCCCTACTATATAGCGGTTCCTTATTTGTATTGGGACTTGAACCTACCACTCGATGAAAACAACGCTGGCCAAAAATCTGCGACTTTGACCTCAAGGCTATATTACACAAACAAGCTGATTAATCAGCATTCAAATTTTTTTTACAAAAAAAATTCAACTTATTATTGGTAATATTTATTCCTATAGGTATGTTTTACAATGGCATTAATATCTTTGCAATTGAACTACCATTTATGGAAGAAACTTTAACGTTTGGAATGCTCAAAATAGATTTTATTGCTCTTGAAAATGAAATAAATAACGATAGTTAATTTGATGTTAATTATTTAGTTGTAAAACAATATAATTTTCAATAAAATACATTTACTACTATTCTTCAATTTGGTAGTGAGTAATATTTTTAAATCTATTAAATGGTATGAAAAACAAGCAATTTACAAGATTATTTTCTTTTGTCTTATATAATTACTTGTTTATATTTATAAGGTGATTAACATCATATTATATAAATGCCCTTTTAACTTCATATAGCAAAAACAAACTATAATCATACAACTTTCAGTTAACTTCTTAATGCACCTTTAAAAAAAATCAAAATTCTGGAAAATGCTTGTCAAATTCTTTCATTGTGAATTTTTATTTAAAAGATAAAAAGATATATAGAAGTGGACATACTTTACCAACCCAAGTTGAATGGAACATCAAAAACTTCAGTATTTTATTCAATATTTTTCATGCGGTTGCGGTTGTCTAGTAGTAATTAATGGTTGTGAACTTGCGGCGCACATTGATTCCCTCTAATATTTTGGTTCGAGACCTTCTTCCACTGTAGACCCGCCGTGTAGTTATCGAGGCTTCTATTCTTCCATTTTGCGTGGATGGAAGTTTGAAGAGAGAAGTGCCAACTCTGGTATCGTCCCCATCTGCACATTACAACACACATGTAGCCTAGTATACATACAATGCTTTACAAATTACCGCGTTATGAGTAAACATTACATAAAAATATTGCACTAACTACAGCCTTATAAACTGTAATACCTTCAAAGGCATACATTCTTCAGGTAGGTAAGTAAATCATGACACTGTAGCATATTCGTGATATTTTCCCTTTCCGATGCTGTTTACTGTCTATGATAAACACGGGTGACACGCCTCCGAACTAATCCAGCGATTCTTCTTTTTTTTTTATCGACCCTCAACCTTGTCTACAACTTTTTACATTTTGTTTCCATTTTACAAACCTCTAGGTCATAATTGCATCTTGTTTCAAGCAGCATAGCCACATTTGGCATTTACGCCATTAAGAAAATGTATCATTACATCACATCACCACATGTAACTAATACCTATGATCAGGAAGGAATAGAAGAATATGTTCAAGCAATTTTATACGAATAACATTATAAAATCTGAAAGGAACTGTTCAACACATACATTCATTTGAATTATACCATAAGAACAAAATTTGAACTCGCACGAATGTATCAGAGTGAGGGAGAACTATCCAGTCTCTTTAAACTCCGAGATAACTCGTGTGTGTGCATAAAGTTATCAAAAGGTAACTGAGGCAGTAAAATACTTGAAATTGTGCGTTTTTTTGTTATGTTAAAAGATAGAAGATCATTTGCAGATTCCGTAGATGTACGAGTATTAATTTTGAGAGTTGGATAAAAAAAATTCGAAAATTGTATTTTAAAAATTATAAGCACATGTGCCATATACAACAGAGAAAAACATATGTATTTGCATTTTGACTAGTGTGGTTTATTAATACTATGATACAGTTTTCTCAAAATCTTTTTTATCCATAGTGGTATTATTTTACACAATATAAAACAAGATATCTACTAGGCAATGTACATATTTTTTTCCCTAATAAACACAAATTATATTAATATTCCTATATGTCATTATTAAAAATGACTTACACTGCATTTATTTTTTTAAAAAATGTCTGGATTATTTCAAATGGTAATAAATAAGCTCATTTTGCCTTGTCGAAGATGTCTAGGTTACTTTAAAATAAATTTATCACGATTTTTTTTTTTAAAAATTAATAAATTCAAAAGCGGACTGATTTATTGCTTATATATATATATTAAAGCCACGCATAGAATAAATACGTGGACTATTGGTGACTGACCTCGTAATTTTGAGCCTTGGTCAAGTGACGACGATGGTACTGGATCTCCCTTTTCTAAACTTCCACAGAATGCCTGCGGGAGGACTGAGAGTAGCGAAAGACTTAATGCGCGTAACCCCGCTACATGGCGAATATTTAATAAAAGTAGGGTTTGAAACCCTGGACTCGATGGAAACAATGCCACCCGCGAAATCACTATAGCCATTTGGCCACCAAGACCACATGGTTTTTGTATAAAGATCGTAGTAATAAAGTTAATTACCAACACTTCGAGGTTCGTTTCCTTATTGGTAGTCTCCTGTTACATTTTTTCTTACTTTAAAACAATCGCAGAGCCTTCTTTCCCCATAGAGGTCTTTATTGGAAAGTGTACAACAATCCTAAAGAAACACATTTTGTGAAAAGCGTGAAAACATATATATTTTTTTTTCAAGAGCATGACACGTTTAATCACAAATTTAAAATTCATTTTTTAAAAGAACTGTTTATCAAAATCTAATAAGGCATGTATATCCATTGAAACGCCTTCTGTTTTTAAAAGGAAAAGTTTATATATATATATATATATATATATATATATATATATATATATATATATATTAGATAGAATGGAATTAAATATTTTTTCACCTTAATAAGGTAAAAGAATGTTTTGCTCTCCTGAGTTGATTTTATGTAACACTTTTCCTATTATATATATGTATTTTACTTTATTAACGCGGTTAAAAGCTTAAAGCATTCATAACATCAACTCAAAGTCAAATAACATAAAATCAAACAACTCAAATATCATAAAGTTCAAGTCAAAGAGAGCAATCATTGCCCATGCTCAATTTTTAAAATGATATGAATCCTAAAATCTACTTGAGTAAATTTTTATGATCGGATAACACTAGAATTTATTTCATACGACATTTCCAAAAATCGTACTGCAGTTTAAACATAGAATAATGGATGAAAGAGACTTTAGGGAGAAGTTAAAAATATATAAATAGTTCAAGAGTTAGCAAACATTCATAGAAATGGGATAGATCTTATCATAGTTTATAGAAGTAAGTGAATAAATGTAGGAAGTGACTGGAATAAGCTTTTAAGCTAATTGAATTTAAGTTTGTTGTAAGGGTGTTTGATTTATTAATCTGGAAGCTAGGATCAAAAGGTTAAAGGAATATTGACTAGAAGTTCTAATTAAACTGCTTATCAAAAAGAGAATTATTTAAAATAATTTTAGAAATGTAAGAATAAATATTACTCAAACACTTTGGTGCAAAATGAAACAAAATGTAAATAACAATTCAAATGCAGAAATAAACGAGGGAAAATTTCTGAAAAATACAATCATTTTATTTGTGTATTTGTAAATTTTGCTCTAAATTGTCCTCACTTCGTTTTGTTAAAATAATTTTATGCTTTTCTACCGACTCTATTAATTCCAGCTAGGCTATGTTAAATCTCGAAGTAATTTATTAGCAAATAGATGACGGGAATTCTCTTTTTTTAAATTTTAGTACTTAAATGCTTTCTTGGAATGAATCGATTGTTGCTGTAATTTAGTATTCAGGGTCATGGACTCGCGGCTTTGTTTTCATCCAGTCGTGAGCTCGATCCCTGATGCCACAAAAGATCGACCATTTAGAGGGGATGATACACTTTAAATCTGGTCGAGGTCCCAAGTCCTCCCATTGTCGTGGTGGGGAAAGTATGGCGAGGAAGGTGCAGCTCCGGAGTTGTCCTCGTCAATTGACTGAGATTCAAAATTACGAGGTCATCGCCAATAGCCAATGTTTCATTTCTAAGTACGACATTAATAAGCAATCACATTACGTCATATTAATCTAGAAGAACACAAGAGAGAGAGAAAGAGATGTTTCGATTGCAGAAACTACAAAATAGAAGAATTGCCAACCATCAATGAGTCTCTCAGAGTTATAACTAGTTGTACGACTTGTAATATAATTTATAGACTCACGAGTTATTTATTTGTCATTTGTGCATTTTGTATCCGATTCTATTTACTTTGTATTTTTATCTCGATATGAGGAGGTATTTCATTACATAAAAATAATAATGTAGATCTTAATTCATAATTTGTGATTTGTGCACTGTTCTTATCATATCATGTTGTGCGTTGTGACATATTCTTCATAATCTAATTGATGGCTGGACTAATACCATTTGACCTCAAGATTCAAGATAAATGAAGTAAATAATCCGTCTCTGTGTAGGCCTTTACAGTTCAAAAGATCACCAGAAAACCCTTGCTCAGAATTACAAGTGATTAGTTGCTTTCGGATTCGATTACTTTTTCTTTTTTAATTAAAAATTTTGTTCTTAAATTTCTAAGCATATAAATAAAAAAAAGTCCACTATATCTAAGAAAATATTAAATCCTTCCTAGTTTTAGTGAAAATCCTATTCCCTCAGGCATCGAATAATAACATTATTATAAATTGTACACTCTTGTATAATTTATTGTACAGTATTATAAATTGTACACTGTTTGAAATTGTAAATTTCGAATTAACATAAATAAATACTTAAGATTCTCACATGAAATTTTAAGAACTTTTTTTCAACGCTTCTTTATAAAAGTCGACTCTTCTGACAAATCTTCCTTTGAATTTTTCCAATACAAAGTCTCAACATTAAAATTTTCCTTCACAATTCTTATATATATAGCACGATATTTTTCTTCAAAAAAATTTTAAGCAATATCTCGAAGATTTATTACCTGCGAATGAGTTTGTGTACTCGTGCACGAAGGAATGTTTCCCCGCATTTCTAAAATTACTTCAATGTAAGGCTTTACGTGATACCATTTATATTACACTCGTTTTCAAAGTTTGCATACATGTAAACGAATGTTATTTGTCTTTGTTGAAGAATCACTATAGAAATGTTTTCTTTATCCCGAAACACAGTTGTCACGCGATTTCCCTTACGTGTAATGATTCATTATGAATGGAATTACTGCGGTCTTTTTCTATTCGTGGACGATCGTGATTCGAATATATTCTAGAGGAACATCATGTGTAGCTTCAACAAGACGCCATGTTCAAGTATTATTCGAAAAACCAGCTAAATTTAAACGCATGTAACCTTCTTCGTAGTATGATAAACGGGTTATTGGAGCGTGATTTTATGTATATACACATACCAAACGAAAACGAAAATTAATAGTTGCACAATTTTGATACTGAGCTAATCTTGTTCAAAAAGTACCTACTCCTGATGATATATATTGCTAAAATTATAATGGGTTTATCTCACATACTTCCCTTCAACTATCCTCTTAGGGTCTGTCATATGACATAATTTGATTTAAGAACTTGTTCCAGTAAATGTACGGTGGCTTTAGTAATTTAGATTAAATATATTGTAGTGTATAAGACTGATGTGATAACATTTATAAACTGCGGAAAGTTTATTAGTAAGGTCCTTGTGATGGAGAACGAGAGTTCTGAAGGTATTCAACCTTTTACAGTTTGGGGAACACTTTGACCCAAGAGCAGAAATAATAGGATATCAAAATTTCATCATGCTCAAATTTACAATATTATTATTGCATCTTTATTTTATCACACGAAAAACATCTTAATAAGATAATGAATGGAAAGGTAGCTAATGGCATTTTTAAGATTTCCCGAAATATATTCTATGAATAATAAACAAAAGCAACAATATAACCTAAATTATAACAAATTAATAAAAATGATATTTTTAGTGACATGGTTGTGATTATTTTTCTTTGAAAAGTATTTTTACATCTGGAAGGATTATAGAAAAATCTGCAACTTTATGTCCTCCTCAGCATCCAATCTGTTTCTGTATTTCTTTTGTCGCAGCATACAAAGAGAAAGAATTTTTTCATACATAGGTTAAAACAAATGACATTAGATGTTTCACAGCTTTTTTGGTAATATCAGGATATTCTTTTCTAATGTCGATCCAAAAATGCATAATATCAACTTAACTAAACTTTAATTTCAACTGAGTGTTGGTCGATATATCAATTTGAGGTATATCGACAAAGCCAAAGAACGGAGACTAGTATGTGACCTAATGTGTCTGGATTAATGTTTTTGAATCACTCGACATTTACGAAATTTCAGCTCTTATTTTATCTACAAATTAATTATTTATATTTATTTTTACAAGCAAACTACATTTAAGAATTCAATTTTATAAAAATCAAAATTTTCTAACATTTTGGCGCTTTGATTAGGCAAACAGTGATTACTTGCGGAATCCCGGTCAAAGTTCTAAGGAAATCTAGGGTTCCGCGGAACCCATGTTGAAGACCTCTGGGTGAGAGGAACAAATATAGATGTTTGCTTACGCCTATAAGAAGAAAGAGTTTTAAAAATTCGGATTTAATGTGGAGTAAACGAAAGTAATGTAGAACTCAGGTTGTAAACTTGATACTGATTCAAATTAGGTTAGGCAGCAATAACATATTCATAATTCAATTTTTTGGGGGATGGGTACATATCGTCATTACCATGAAGCAAATACGCTATAACAATCTTATTTCTCCTATTTAAAACTATTTAATGATTGATATAATTTTCATCAAGTTACAAAAATGATTCAGTAAGTATTCTATGAGGATGTACTTCTACCCTCTCTATTTGTGTTAAAACACCAATCCAGAGGCAGACTTTGGAGGCTGCAAAAACTTTACTACTTTTCCTCAGAAATTGCTTTGATTGAAAATTTTTTTCTCATATTGATGAAACAATTTAACCACTAGGAGGGAAAAAGGCAATTTTAAAAATGTTCTTGGAACATCTATAATAGTAAAATAAAAGAATTATCCTGAATGTGTTTCAATTTCCAGAAAAAATCTTGGGGGATGCATATGTTCCTTTACGCCCCCTCTAGGTACGCCAATGTTAGGTAGTGTCATATAAGTAATATTAATCTTTGGGTTCAGACTCGTATAGGAACTTAATCCACATACGTGATTAAATAAATATTGAATTTTGAATAATCTAAGATTCAAATAACACTAATTTGATTTTGCGTTGCTTGATTACTTAATTAGTGATTGAATAACATTGATAAGTTATGGCACAATAATTTTATTGGTTCATAGTCAAGTTTTGATTGCAACCTCGTCAATTTCTCGTCGTCGAGTTGCATCTTAAATTTACCTCCTATTGTCACATGGGAAGACCTAAATTTATTCTTCTTAGAAGTAGTTGGAATGACAAATTTAAAAACTGAGGATAAGTGTAGATTAGAAAATATTATGATACTTCAATTTTTGCAAAAACTGAAGCTGAATTTAATTTGACATACATTGCAGATGGCTTTAGATACAATCTCAAGAGCCTGCATATATCTAACACTTAGCCTTTGTTATATCTCTAACACTGATATTTTATAATATGAGGGTAACTCAAAATGTCCCGATGTAAGGAATGGAAAATGGGAATGGAGTAACTCACAGTAGAAATATCCAATGATCGTCTTTCCTTTCTCTAAGAAGTGTATGAGTATGATTCCCTTAGCATCCCAAAAATCATCACCAAAATATTATTTGCCCACTCCCCCTACTCTGCAGGAGATTCATTGGAAGCAACCCATAAAAATAATTGCTGTCTGGTTTCCAGTCCATCATCCTGGATCAGTCTCATCATTGGTAACAAATCATTGTAATAAGATGACGAGGTCTGGACGTTGCAGAAAGCATATCTCACCTAAAATCAGAGTCAAATTTGTTTCGTCGCAATTTAATAGATGACAGCACACAATGACAGACACAATTTAATAAATGGCATTCGCCATGCAATCTGTCGTCAAACAGGTACTTATTGAACCATACTCGCTTATAGCTTGTTTCTGTAAAAGTAATTATTTAATTGCAAGGCTGTGGAATATAGTGCAAGTATCTTGAGAATTTTTTATTTATCTAACAGAAAAAGAGAATTTTAAAATTTTTACTGCTTTTTTCCTTTGTTAAATTGTAAGAGTGTATATTTCTGGGGAAATCAACAAAAATAAACTTAAACAAGAAAAGCAAGTAAAGTAATCTAAATATTTAAAATACGTCCAAATTGTGATATCAAAATAAAAAAAAAAAAAAAGCCTCGTTTTTTCTTTTTTTAAAAAGAATAACTTTTTTGTAATAATTTGATTACGATCATGTATTTATCGCTAAAATTGTGATCTTCTGTGTGTGACACATCAATAAATAAGTCATTTAATATAAAATATTAATGAAACACAATTAAAACTTCTGAAAACGGATATAGCTATATATAAATACAAGGCTAAACTTAAACTAATAGTACTCAAAGGCCTATTTTACAGGTGATATTGAACGGATCTGAATGAAATTCCAGTACATATCGCATAAATCAGAGGGCCGAAGTGTAATTAGAAAAAAATTGATGGTTTAATTTTTTACCTGTAGAGGGAGTTAGATGGTAAATCCATTTGCAATTCATCAATAATCGTAATTAAGCTATAAAAACGATAGTTACCCATAAAAAGTGCCGAAGTAACAGGTTACACGTCGTGCAGCAATTGAAACTAATTGATCATTCTGCACGTCTTGATTTTGCTATACATTTTCAAGTGATAATACAAGTGGTTGAGCACACTCCAACACATATCTAACGTACAGACAGGCTTGTTTTTGTTTAGAAATTGCGGTAAATTCACATAATTGTTCTACCATTCTTAATTACAGGGAATATCAGCCATTATATTCCCCAATTACAGATTATTAATAATATTATTGAAGAAATCATACCGAATGGTTTTGTTTCGTGTACAGTCTCAACCGAACACTACAGCAAACTTCTGACTGAACAGGTTATACGACGTTAAAACTACGCAGAGGTTTAAACTTCACTGTATTAATACAGGACGGAGTAACTATTAATACGACGATACGCTTAATTATTGTAATGATTTTAGGGAACATTACTGATGAATGTGTCCTCTCTTGTACGTTGCGCGGTACAGAATAATCTGGGCCATAAGATCATCGGATCTCAATACTTGTGACATCCAGCTGCCTGGTTACCTCAAATATCGCTTATATCAAGAATATGTAATTAATAAAGCACAGCAAAAAGCCAGCATCGTCCGACATATTTTCTTCATTTCATCAGAAATCTTCTGTGCAGTCGTTGATCACACGATGGTACGCTTTCAGATTGTTGTTTACCGACAAAGCATGCACATAGAGGGTGTTTCAAAAATCATGGGCAAAAACTTTAGGGGTGATAGAAAACATCTAAACAAGCAAATTTTCACTACACAATGCATAGGTGGAAAACAAGCGGTGAACAGCCTAATGGTGCTGTAATGAAAAGCACAAAGAGTGAGTTTTCTTAAACATCGTTATCATTTCCATGGATTTCGGGAAGCATGGCGACGAGGAAAAGGCTACGCTTTCTGAAATCCACGGTAAAATGGCGATGTTTCAGAAAACTCACGCTTTGCGCATTCCATTACACCACCATCAGGTGGATCATCGCTTTATCACCACATATGCTTTGAATGATAAAAATTTGCTTGTTTAGATATTTCCTATCATACCTAAAAGTTTGCCCTTGAGTTACAAAGCACTCAGTAGAATACATGTGAATGTAACAAAATTCATGCTTTCTTCTTATTACTTGACACTCTTGTCTTACTATTTTAAGTATTGAGCACCCACTATTAGAAAAAATACCAACTATTTCCTTTTCCCAGCTAAATATCAAACTCATGGTCTTTATACCACATATTTGAATTTTAATTCGAATCCGTTGAGTGTGCATGAATCTATGTGATGTAATGCGATATGACTGTATGTTAACGTTGTACTTTGAACCAACATGGAGGCTGTAGGCGACGGAGCTCGTAATTTTGAACATCGGTCAAATAACGAGAACGACACCTCAGTTGGCACCTCACTCTCAAAATTCCCACATCACACAAACGGGAGGGCTTTGGGAGTTGACGATATTTAACGTGCATCAACACCGTTACACTGAGGGGTTTGGGGCATCGAACCCACTACTCGACGAAAACAACGCCATCCGCGAGTCCACAATCATAACCACTAGACTATCAGGACCACATATCTGAACTTCAGGCTTCTGAGTGATTTTAAACGCCTTGTATTAACACGAATATTTATCATTTTAAATAATCAAATGGAGTACAGAATTTTTTCAAAATAAAATCATAATATATTTTAAAATAATAAAATGGGAATGGTTCTGTATGTGTGTGGGAACGTCTTTGTCATAAACTAAAGTTATGGGAAGAAAATCTCTCAATGAACAATAAATGATGAAAAGTTGAACAAAGAGATGAAAGAAATGTTCAATACTCTCCAGTAAATAGCAAAATGAGCGATGTTAATGTTTGAATAACACAATAGGTAATATGTAACAATAACAAATATTACGAAGATAAAGAATCTAGTAAATATTTAAATTCCATTAATATTTCTTAAGGATTTCATTTTGAAAATACTTTTTGCAATATATTTTATAAATGAAAGCTATTTACAACATGCGTCGAAATTTAAATCTATTAATGTATGAAAATTGAATAAAAACGCATTTGCAAATGTCACATTTCTTTCATTTAATAAATGAAAAATGTTTCAGCAAATGAATTCGGATTCTAAATGAAAAATTGAAGAACCGTATGGCTAAGAAAATAAATCTTGAATGCAAAATCTATTTTTTTTATTAAAATGAAGTATACAATCATTATTTCTTTAGAATCTTTGACATTAAATGTATGAAGTTGTGAATATTTTTGAGTCATTTTCAAATCATTAATGTCTTAAAATTAATTTTAAATGTGTGTCTTATATTTTCCAGAAATCAAATATATTTTTCCTAAATCCTTCAGTTTTATTTTAGTTTTTAAAAGGAAAGTACTCGTCTTTTTTCAGATATAAACAAAAAGTAATTATTTTAGAGTTCGGTCTTTTTTAATTCATAAAAGCAAAACATTCTCTTTAAAAATGCATGTAGCATCTAATTGAAATAGTTAAACGGGAACTTAAAAAAGGGTCTGCCTTGTACATGTATGCCATTAAATAAAAATAATTAATACCACCTAAAGTCATTTAATCTTTAATCATATGCATGAAGCTTCATTAAAACTCATAAAATCCTTTATAAAAAAATTAAAATCTTAATGTTTCATGGCAATGTTATTTTTATATTTTAATGGCAATTAAATTTCTATAATTACTTATTTAAATAAATAACATCAATAAAATTAAAATAAACTCCTCATTGTATTCATTTAATATTTAAGAAATACTCTGTGTTAAAGTAATTTTGTTCTTGCTCTGAATAATGATATTCTAAAATAATAAATTGAAAATAATGATGTATATATAATGAGGCTATAATATGTTTTAATTTCTATGAAATATAATGGAATTCTGATCAGTTTTTCTTTTTTACTCATTACTTTCAAGTTTATAAAGGAGTAAAGTGTAATTAATGCAGATAGAACGATCTAAAAACAAAAGAGTGTTCAATTTATTTTTGTACCTTAAAAGCAACTCAAGACATAAAACTAAAAATAAATGTATTTTATTTAACATTTTAAATTAGCTTTTATTTTTTTCTGTAATTATATGTAATACTTTAAAATAAAAAAAATCTATAATGATAAGCTGAGATTCAAATGTGAAATCTGATTTCTCCTATCTTCTATTTTAGTGCTAAACTTATTTCGTTCAAAATTCGCTCATTCATCAGTCCTTTTAAAGACAAAATGTTGCATATTTTTCAAACGAAAAAATACCTAATGCAATTGATCATTTGTGTATATGTTTCATTGCAATTCTCTAGTATATTACTTAAGTTAAATTGATATTCAATTATAATTTCTCAGCATGAACCTACACGTTACAATTTCAACCGGTGACACCCGTTACAGTTGTCAATTGGAAACAATCGTATACAGCCCACTAATTGAATAAGCGGAATATCAATTTGGCTCAATTATCCGTTTATTAGGGTGCTCCCTAAAGGTAAGCAGCATGATCATTCTGTTACATCACATAATCCTGGCTGAAACGTATTAATCGTCCGTCAGTAACATTTCAATAAACAGACCCAGGTGCGAAACTGTTTCCATGTAACTGGAGTGGTGTAGATATTTATGCAATAGAGAACTAAGCAAATGCTGTAAGTGGAAGTAGTGTTAATAGTTTGAAAATCATGTTGTAAGAAAGGGTAGCATGATAAAAAAAAATTGTTTTATTTCATTAAAAATTGTGATAGTACAGGTTGATCTTTTTTAAAAAAAAGTACCCGTTTGTTTTTGTATTATCCGATTCTATAATATACGTAGCAAGACTTTCAATGTCATTACTTATTTAATATATTTATATTTAATGAGCGTGTGTCGGTTTTTTTTTTCACTTTCTAAATACGAAAACTTGTTTTTTAAACATAAATTCACGTGAACACCATGAGTAATTCTTAATGGGAATCTGCGCAAATGATTTGAGTAAATCGTCGTCTCCTTTCAAAGTTTTCATTAATTTTTCTTATTTTCGATAGCTTATTTCGTAAGATTATGAATGACAGTTTCAAAAATCGTATGCATGAGCTAATTCTTTAATTACAAATGGATATTTAATAATACACTTATGTTCTTCCAAGCGATCATGCAAACATATATATATATATATATATACATTCTTGTCTGATTAAACAAACATCTTCAAAATAAGTAATCAGTTATTCAATAATTTTAATTTAATTCTTTTATACTAATTAATATAAAGTGAAATTTAGGAAAATCCCTCCGATTCTCAAAAATGTATGTTATTTTAAATTAAATTGACTATTCTTTGAACTTTACATATTTTAATATTTAATGCTTGCCATATCACGTTTTTTCCTCAGCTAAGACTTTGGAGACTTTAATATAATGTATGTATTGAAATCTTTCCCAGTTGATGAAACGTGATTTACGTAAATTTAACTAAGTTAAGGAAGTTTTGTGAATGTATCTGATAAAATTCATTTATGTGCAGCAAAGAATTGCATACTGAATTTAGTTGATTGGTAGTAGACATAGAGAGATGGCACTATCATTATGAAACATCTGTTTCATACCTAAGCTGATTAGGATATTTAAAGTGAACCCAGAAAGGATCTACAAAGATTAAATGATTCGAACCATCATGTAATGCTAAAAGTAGGACTTGAACCAGGTTGGTTCAGCTCAGATAAGTAATTAGTTATTTTACTAAATGTTGGATTCTGAATCCTAAAGGGTATATACACAGATAAAATACGCTACGGATCGACTTGAGCATATTCACAGACATAAATAAAATTAGTTATTAGATCTATTAGTGTGACTTTCTATTAAATTGGTAATGATTTGAGACTCTTTAATTTCGAATAATAATGAAAAGTTAAGAAAACAATACCAGTACTGTACAAGTAGACTGTAATGCAATCAAACTTCTATAATTGGAGTTTTTATAATTGAAATGTATGGATAGTTCAATTTTTTTTGCCCTGTACTTGAACTTCTACATTAATTTAATAAAAAAAAAACCCCATTAAAACATTTGAAGTTTTTGTGCGATAAGGATGAAGTACATGAGAATGAATAGGTCTAGGAAATCCAAAATACGCTCCTCCCCTTACTGCAGTAGTAACTGTAATACATACAGGGTATCAGTGAGGCAAACTAGCTGGAGGAGTAGGGGATACAAAGTCTTTTCGAAAATACATACCATTGCAGGGTCAGAAATGCTTTCTTCATGAAGCTCGACTACACAACGGTCCCACTTGAAACCAGTTTTTCAGAATCGCTCACTAAGGTAGTAAAATGGAAGATTCCTCAATCATTTAATTGGTTGATATTTATCTCGTGCATGGATTGTAATTGGTATGTTATTTAGCGCTCGTACCTTCCTTCTTGTCTGTGTGGTAGAAGGTACTGGATATTCCTGTGAGAAATCCTGCCCTTTTATGCCAATGAAGTAAGGCAATATCTGAACATTACATTCAGACGTGAATGTCTTTGTCGTGTTGGTGCAAATCGGTGACCTCCTAGATCACCGGACCTGTCACGCCTGGACTTCGGCTGGGATCATACGGAGTTAGCGAGTATCCGTTATCCGTTGAATCATTCGAAGACCTATTCGCTCGAATCTTTATAGCTGCTGTGAGATCGGAAACACACAAGGAATATTCTGGAATGTTACGGAATTAACCGATATGAAGGCAGTGTTAGTCCTTTCAATCGAAATTTCGGCCACCTTCTGCATTACATGCGCTTCTTATCAATGTAAAACTCCTCATTCAAAGGCTTTATGTTATACCGACGTTTTACTGTTCCTGTTCTTGTCTTCTTTGATTCTTCTGACCCTAGCTCGTGTAAATGGCATTTCTGACATTGGAATGTTTCTGTTTGGAGGTTCTGTTTGGTTTGCATTTGATATCGACATAGGGTCTTACACCTGGAGTGATAGCTCAGGCAGGCATTAGGTACACGACACGCACATCTCTAGATCCGATCGATGGTAATTTGAAAGTCGATCGGTACATATCTGACATCTTACTTCCGGTGGTTGTGTCCTATCTACGAGGCCTGCCAAACGCCATCTTCCGACAAGATAATACTAGATAACATGTTACTCGTCATGTTCTAACCTTCCTCGATATATATGGTATTCGATTGCTACCCTTGCCTGCACAGTCTCCACATCTGTCACTCATTGAAAACATCTGGTCATGAGTTGATAAGAGACTGGCCAGCCAACTTTCTCCAGCTAATACGGTTGATGTAGTGGGGTATAGACTTGAAGCAGCATAGATTGAATTAACCGTTTCTGTAATCTAAGTCTAGTTCGACTCTATTCCTAACCGGGTAAGTGTTGTTTTAGCTGCCAGGGGGGGGTAGCTGTTTCATCTAATTTTGCACTCCTTTAAACCCCCAAACTGCTTGCAAATTTAATCATTTTGCATCATGCCATACTGCACATGAAGTTTTTTTTTTTTTTTTCATGTTGTTGTAATTTTAATGGTCAGTAGAGTCCTTTTTATCATTTGATAAGCTTAAATGGTTTAAAATACCTGAAAGACTACATTCAGAGGCAAGTAAAAGTACATGAATTTCTTTAAATGTTAAAATTTGCTAAAATACTTAGTAAAATATTTCATTTTATTTAAAAATATAAATACGGACATTGTGTAACATACACAAGTTTTGGAAAAATAGTATTAATAATCGTAAATCTTTGATCGTGCATTATTTTTTTTAAAGTACTTCTCTTAGAAAATGCATGTAATTCGAATATTTGGATAACTCAATTTTTTCTATTCCTTTTTTTTAGCATTTTTGAATTGTTTAACTGTCATTGAATATGTATTCTTTGAACTGTTTTCTTTATTGTGGTGTTAAAGTGTTGATGGTTTTGCTCGAGCTGGTTTTGAAAAAGTAATTGAATCCAAAATTAGATTGATTGAATGATTGTTTTGTGTATTATTAATGTCGCATTAAAAAACAACATGAGGACGGAACTATTTTGAGCCTCTATCAAGTGACCCCACCTGACCCAGCATTTTTCCCTCTCCAAAAATTCAAATTTAAGTTAATGGCATTATTGTTATTGATCTGTAATTTTTTTTAGTATTTAATGCAACATATATGTCAAACACCTCTTGAGAGTATATCCTAATTTTCATCAAGGCTCCTTACCGGTCCTTCCAAGCAAATTTTAGATGCATAAATGTTATTTCCTGACCATTACATTTCAATTACCAACTACTAGTAAGTTTTAAAAACTGTCGAAGTGTTTGCAGTGACGATACAACAAACGGTCTTTTAAATGCATTTGATGCGGACGTTATGTTCAAAGACATCTGGTGGTAAATAATACACTAATCTTTGATTAAACACGAGTCTATTTAGTAGTGGAGGATTTTGTACTACTAAAGTGAGCATTTCGGGACCAATATTTATCCCGTTAATGGTAATCGACACTGCGTTATACTCTCAAATATTTATTCAACTATTTAAACAAAAACGATGAATATTAAATAGTAAACGAGAGTTTGGTGTTTAACACTCATAAATATTCATAAGCATTTTAACAAGATCTATATGGCCACGAGAAATGGGTAATTGAATAGGACATGTGATAGGCCTTGAAAATTATATCTGATACATAAGTAATTCTGATTCTAATGCTGTTGGTTTTCGAAATAAATCAGTATACATATTTCCGAGCCCTGTGGCTGCATATTTATGAATGATTTATTTGGCATTTTGTTACATTTAACCTTGTTAAGAAGTAAAGTTGAAAAGAAATGAAAAATTGTGAATAAAAATTAATTGTAGTTTTATATTTCTTTTTTCAAAATATATTTATAAATATTTGAAAATAATAAGATGCATTATTTTGATTGATTGGTTGGTTTCAGTAGTGCAAATGCCATAAGTTGCCAAGTTGAGTAAAGGACTCGGTGATTCCTGAAAATAGTCTTCCAGATGGCGTGCAGTGGAAATTTGAAATAGGAGTTGCTAGCTCAAGTGACATCCTAGTCACTTAACCCAGGTTTAAAATTCCGAAATCCATCACCAAATGCCTTCGTGTTGCTTTTAATTATGGAGTTAATAATCAATCAGTCACAGAAAAAGATTACGTGAAAGGTCAAAAATACAGAAATATGACCAGAATCCTGTGATCACGCCACCCGCGCTAAACAAAAAGATAACGCGTACTGTCAGATCACAGCGATATAACTCCAATGAGAATAATTTAATTTGAATTGTCTTCTTCCTTCTTTAAAATAATCAGCTTGTTAAATCTTTTATAAATTTAATTTATATATAATTATTATTTCTATCCTTGCCAACATGAGTATTGAGAGCATTTTCTCAAGTGAGCTCCATTATATTACTATCTGCACTTAAAATAGAATTGTGTGTTCGGTTTAAAAAGGAAATAAAAAAAAATTATACAAGTAAAACATTAAAAAAATATATTAATTAAAAATTTATAATATTATTTAAACTTAAAAATTACTTAAAATTTTATTTATGATACTGATAATAACCCTTTGTAATTTAATCTTTTTTTTTATATTTCTAAGAAAATAAAAGATTATATTCTTTAACCAACTTGTGAATAATCACCGTATGATAATCCTGTATCTAACTTTCAGACTTTTCTTCAGTTTAAGATAGGAGGCTTAATTTGTTGATTTTTACAACATTCTTTGAAATAAAAGTCTGACAGATGTTATATTTGTAAAAATTCACCAATTTTTTAATCTTATCAAATTTACAGTTTCATTCGGCTTGAAAAGTTTCATACAAAGTATTTTTAAGACTTATATAGTGTTAAAATATAGGACTTTCGAAGTATTACAACTCAGCATTTTTTTTAATTATGATGTTTCTTCAAAGTATGGATTAAACTTAAACTAACAGGATGACATCGGGACTTCTAACACTAACCAATAAAAACAGGTCTGCTTGAGTTTGTCTGCATCGTCAGCTTAAAGTAGCTTATCGATAAGTTTGAAAAATCTTTAGGGGATCTTCGTCTGCTATAATGACAAAAAATATGAAGAAGTCATTGCAAGGGTAAGGTATGTTTTTCGTAATACTGAGCTAATCTTGCGAGATTTTTTGAAAAATATGAGTTCATATTCTTGCATGAAGTATTTGCTTAGTAACATAAAGTCTGCTTTTCGTAAAATGTCTCAAGGTCTATTTTCATGCTTTTGCGTTTTATGATATGTCACAACCAACGATTAAACTATGCAACGTTCATGGTATTCGTATGTCGCGACATGAAATAAGACCATATTTCTTATTTGTCAGTTAACTGGGTTCATGTATTGAATCTTAGACTCGTTATTGTACGTCACAACAGGAAATAATATCATTCTTCTTATGTGACATTTAACTGGATACATGCTGTGAAATATAAGCGCTATATGATATGTCGTGTTACAGAATTAAACCAAATTTCTTATGTATAAGTCAACTGTGTACATGTATTGAACCACGAGTGCTATATGGTATATCGTGATAAAGAATTAAAACAAGTCCTTGGTACTTAGACGCATTTGTTGAGCCAAAAGTGCTGTAAGCTATGTCGTGACAGAGAATTAAAATACATTTTTGCATGTCGGTTAACTAGGTATATGTTTTGAATCATGAGCTCTATGTGGTACATCGGGACTGCGAATGAAATTTTATTAGTAATGTATCACTTAAATGGATACATAGCTCAAACCAGGAGCGTTATATGGTATGTCGGGGCAGGTAAATGAATATATGTGTTAAACTAAAAGTATTATATAAGTGTATAGTAAAAGAGAAAAAAAATTACATTTCTTATGAGGCAGTTAACTGGATACATATTTTGAGAATCCTAAGCGTGATATTGTACTTCATGACAGGAAATAAAATCATATATCATGAGTCAATTAACTGTATACACGTGTTGAACCCTGCCCAATATATATGTCAAGACGGGGAATTAAACAATATTTTTGTAAGTCAGTTAGTTGGATACATGTGTGCTGTATGGTATATCGTGACAGGGAATAAAATCATGTTTGTTATATATATCATCTAACTGGATATATGGTGTCATCCAGGAATGCTACGTTGTATGTCACGAATAGGAATTAAAATGTATTTTTTATGTGTCAGGTAACCATATATATGTGTTGAACCCAAAGTGGATATGTTTTGTCGTGACGTGGAATAAAGTCATAATTTATATGTCAATTAACTGGACAAATGAGTTGTGCTATACGTGCAATATGGTACGTGGCGACGGGGAATAAATACATTTTTTCGTACGTTCGTACTATATGGTATGCCACGATGGAGAATTAAATCAAATTTCTTAATTGTCAGTTAACTGTATACATTAGATGAAATACGTAATACGGTAGATTTACATTTATTACGTGTTAGTAACATCGGATTCTTAGGTTTAATTAAATGCCAAATTTTTGCTATTGTCAAGTACTATCATGAATTTAAATACATAAAATCTATATAGAATCAAATCATATCTGCCTTATATGCATATATAATATTCATCTCATTATTAAAAATTGTAGCTGGGGTATTTCGATATTCTTCTCCTCAAATTTTTTATTGAAGGTACTGATACACGAATATACTAAACGAACAAATTAAAGTATTCCAAAATGGCTTTATTTATTAACAAAATGGTTTAAAAAGTTTTCATAGTGTCTTTCAAATATGATAATTTTTTTTATCATATTATAGCAGAACTTTTTCAATTATGAGGAGTATTAATGATTTGCATATGAAGAATGAATTTTTAATATTAATATAAACTAGATTATAGAAAATAAAAAAGATGACGATACCTCAAAAATTTATACTTCTTATTTTTTGCTGTAAGATACAAAAAAAAACATATTTGCTCAATAATATACCTCCTGATATTTGTATATTTTTATGATTGGTAAAAGTATAGTCATACAAAAAAAATTAGAAAAAAAAAAAAAATAATACACGCCCACACGCATTAATATCTTTACATTAAATGTTTTCTCACAAAATGATTGAATAGAGGTGTTAAAAAGATTTCATTATTATTATTATTGTATACATTGTTATTTTATTGCATACATTATAATGCAGATATTAATGTAAAGTCAACAGCAATTTTCAAATTTAGTTTTCAGAAAGAACAGAAACGGTGTACTCAAAGCAATCATTTAGCAAAGCAATTTTAAAATCTTTCATTTTCTTTCATTAGGTATTCCAGAAATTTTAATATGTCTTCAATTTCCGATTCCCTCCCCCCCACCTTTTTTTTATTCCATAGTGTAAGGAGAAAATTAGATTAAATTTTCTATGTTATTAATATTCAAAAGAATTCAAACTTTCCTAGTTTTTTATTTACTGAAACTGCATTTTAGAAGAAAAAAATTTATTATATTTCCCTCAAAACTCTCAAAAGTATTTTTTACTGAGGGAGAGGGTATTCATTCAATTTAATATTTGTATTTCCCCATACACCAAACAGAAAATTTCTAAGTGTCAGATATAATTTATCATAGGTGTCTTCCTTCTTGATTAAAATAGATTTTCTTTTCATTCTAATGATTTCAAGACATAATCACATTTAATGCCACAGCAATTTTCAGAGTTTTAGCCTAATGAGCGAATTCATTTTAATCATATTAAATTATTAAAAACTTCGATTATACTACGTAGTAATTATCAAAAAGAAGAGATTAATTTTTTGGAGGGTATACCTCCTAAGGAACTAAAACCAACAGAAGAGAAAAAATAAGATTCCGTCAAAGCCATGTTGAATTTAAGATATAACTTTAATCGATTAATTGTTTATTAACGTCGCACTTGAAAGCAATACGATGGCTATCAACGAAGGACCTCGTAATTTTGAATCTCAGGTAGACGAAACCGACACCTGAACTCTAGTACTTCCCTCTCCAAATTTACACCCCACGCTTTGAGAGGATATGGAGCCTCAACAGATTTAACTTGTTTCAGCCTTGATATGGCGGAACCTTAGTGGCACCAGGATCCGAACCTACGACTCGACAAAACAACGTTGACCGAGATTTCACGATAATGACTTCTAGGTTGTTGTGGTCACTTATAAACAAGTTTCAGCTTGTAATTTAAAAAAAAAAATCAATGCTTAAAAACACAGAGAAAATCGTTATTTCTTTACGTTCTGTGATGAAAAGCAAGTCTTCTGCGAAAGATTGCTTAAGAAATTTCACAAACAATAAAAATATTATTTTCCTTGTTGATCTTGAGTAAGATTTGTGTAGTAATATTTTTTGTTCATTTATTATTAAATTTTTAGTCCATGTAAGCCAACCTAGAGTTTTGTTAGACCTAGTTTAGTTTAGTTAAGACCTAAGTACTGAAAAACATTTCATTACCTTTCTTCTAACTGTTCGACATATCTAAACATATGTACAAAGCTTAGTAATTTGAACAATTCGGATCATTTAAATTTTCTTTAATATTTTGTTACGCCAATTAATTGAGCTTCAAATTTTTAACTGATTTTTTCAACTTTATTATTTTTCACTACAAATATGTACTGCATTTGCTAAGTTTGTGTTTAATCAAGTCTTGAAATTTCGTGTTGCATTGGAAAATTCTATGCATGAAATAAGAATTTAGACACAGATTTATTTCCCTAAAAAGTTATAAAAATTAGATATAGGTGGGTTTTTTTTAATACTTTTCATTTTGTTCTGATAGAAAAAAATTGATAAGCTATAAATAACACTGCAAGTTGTTCTCTTATAATTAAAACTACACAGAATTATGCGAAAAACTTCTATGAAATTGAGGAAAAATTATCGAAACATATTTAAATTTGTAAAAATAGTAAGAATTTCAATGGATTGAAATATTTTGAAAAAAAAATTAAAATTTTAAGTAACTGCTTGAAAAGAAAGTTTATTTTTCTGAAATGCATATTTTATGCCTGTTAAAGTATGGTGAATAAAACCTTTTTTAATAAATACTTAATTAAAAAAGTGTTAATAGGGTACTGTGTCCCTTTAATTACGAAATACATTTTTATTTTACGCATTTAAAAAGTTAGGCACTTTGATATATAAGTAACTGATTTATATTGTGACAAAAACGAAACCATCAGTAGTAATTACATTACTAAACAAATACAAACAACTGAATGGATTTATTGTACTCATAACAACTATGAGAATGATCATTAAATTTCAAAATAATTTTTCTATTTATCATGTTAAGATTTATGATAAATAAGTTGATGTCATCCAGTACAAGGCATAGAGAAAAAAAGCATTGAAAAAAAAACATGAAAGAGAAAATTATTACCATTCTCTTCACCACTAAATTTTTCTTCTAGTATTATTGCCAAAAAGAGGTCATAATTTCAACCAAACATGAAATAAAAACTTTTAAATCTTTGCCATATTACTGTTTTATATTGGGGTTTAATTCATAGTGTTAAATACTTTTAATTAAATAGGATGGAACCTGAAATAACGAAATGAGAGGCCTTATTCTAAGTGATGTTTTCAAAATTTATAACTCTCCTAATGCTCAAGTTTTTATTAAGCCTTGGACTAGGAAAATTGGGTTATTTTACATCGAATTTGGGGAATCTTCACAATTTTTGAATTAAAATGATTGGAAAATCGTATTTTAATATTGTGATGTTTGTATATTTGTAGATATATGTTTATGCAAAGGAAATCATATTTATAAACAGAGATAGTTATGTATGAACTATTAATAAGCAAAAGGTATATTGATTTTGTATGCCTTGTACTTATCTTTAAGAACATCTTGCAAAACATTCACTACATTTATAAATTTGAAACATTACTCTAATCGTAAATACTGATAGATATAACATTTCATGTGATGTGATTGCTTAACATCGCACTGAGAACAACAACATGAAGTTTAATGGCGATGGGCATCATAATTTCAGGCCATGGTCAAATGACGAGCACAGCATCTGCGATAGCATCTCCCTCTCCAAACTTCCACAAATTTTAAAAAATGCTCTCATTAAAAAAAATAATAATGCAATATAAATGTACGCAAAAAGGTTGGTGATTGGACGACCAATTAATATTTGAGAACTGTTCTTAAATTTGGTCATTCTTGACATTATGTAGAAAGGGAATATACTAAATAGAGCGACCCTTTAAATAATTGTATAAATATTTTGACGCAATCAAAATGTCATTCAATCCCTTTTAAAGCAAAATAAAAAGATAACCTGTAACGTTTGGCTATTCGCGTCTTTCTGTAAATTAGTTTGAAGACTCTTCATAAATTAATTTTACTGGAAATAAAACTATGATTCAACCAAATGAAACCTGATTATGAAAATTATATTAACTAAAAAAGTTTAATAAAGTGATAATGGGAAATATATACATAAGCTAGGTAAAGTTAGTAAAAGGATAGCAGGAGTGAAAAGGAATTGAATTGTGCATGGAATATACATGTGTGAAAATTATTTGATATAGCGGGATTATAGATCGAACTGTCTTTGTTGAAACTGAAGATAAATAGTCGTAATTATTTCATCTAGACCCTGGATAAGCTTGGTATTTCACATTTTATTAAAACTTGTTACTAAGCGAATTGAAGGAATGTGAACTGGTAGAGAGGAATTTTCTTAACAGCTTAAATAAATAAGTACTAGGAAGAATACCTGTGACAATGTTTTAAATTATTGAAAATTGAACATATAAGTGCTTACAATTTAGGTTACGTAATTTAAGCTTGCAATTTAAAATGGTGGAAGAGAGTAGTAATAGGGATACTCCACAATTTTCAATTAACTTTTTTTAAATATTTTTTAAAATAAAAATACAATTTTCGATAATATTCTAAAACCGTGACTACGCAAAATATTAAATTTTCATATTCCTATAGAAAGCTGTCGCCATAAGAGAATCTATTACAAAGCAAAAATGTATTCAGAGCCGATATGAATGCCTTTCGGAGCAATTTAAGGAGGTCGTTTGGCCTTTTATGGGACTCCCTCAAAAGATAATCCCTTGAGATACATCTTGAGAAGGTCTTAGGGAAGTCGTGGACAGCAAAGGAAGCACCCGAAAGAATAATGTCTTCCTTCTTATTCGGAGTGGAATTCGGGAAGCAATGGGGGTAATACGAGATTTGTTACTTCAAGAATCGGTGCTTACAATGTAACATATTATAAATAAAAATCAATTATTTGTTTTTTTGCCTCGATATTTGAGACATCTGTTGGCGACACCAAAAGTGTAACAAATAATTGTTAGTTAAGTTTTAATGTATTAATACTATATCGTATAAAAATATGCTGCGAGTTTGTATTTGTGACGTATGCATTGTAAATCAGGAGAATTATTTCTGAAACGAATTAAGTACTATTTAAATGAATAATTTGTTACCTTAAAATTATTGTTTGGAATGTAACCGATTAAAAATAAAAATCGATTCATTGTATTATCGGTGATATTAAGACATTCGAGAGGCAGCTGTAGCCATGGTCGTGGCCTCGCGGATGGCAGTTTCCGTCAAGTCGCCAGTTCGAGCCCTGGTGCCACAAAAATCACTCAGTGTAGTGGGCCTGATGCACGTAAAATTTGTCGAGGTCCCAAGTCCTTCCGTTGGAATGGTGTGGAAGTTTGGAGAGGGAGCTGCCAGCAGGGATTTCGTTCTCGTCTCTTGATCGCAACGAATTTTTTTTGTTCAGTTTTATTAAAAGTTTTTTGTTCAGTTTTCGCTCTAGAAGCTACACGAGGGTTATTGTCAACAGACCTTGTATTTCTGATCCTCAGTCAAGTGACGAGGACGACACCTGAGCCGGCATCCCCTTCTCCTAACTTCCACGCCATGGAAGAACTTTGGGCTCCGACAGATTTAACGTGGATCAACCCCGGTTACACGGCGGGTCTTTAGTGGCATCAAGGCTCGAACAAGCAACTCGACGAAAACAGCCAAATGCGAGTCCGTGACCAGGACCACTATGCTACCTCGGCCTGATCGTAGCGAGATCCATCACCAATGGGCTGCGTATTGCTGCTCAGTGCGATATTAATAAGCAATAACAATCACATTAAGACAACAACAGGTATCAACGAAAATTAAACATAAAATCTTTATTTAATTTAAATGAATAAATGTTACTAAGTTTAAAATATATTATAAAGCTGTATTTGCGTCGATATGTATTCTAGAGATGCAGAGTTATTTTCTGAAATGAATTAAATAATATTAATTAACTGAACTAATTAAATAAATCATTTGTTACTTCCAAATTCGTTAGTTACTATGTATCCTATGAAAGAGAAAAGTTCATTACTTGTATTTTCTGTAAGACATCTGCTGTATTTGGGTGCGGCATAGAATCTTTATTCAAGATTTAATGTATTGATATAAATGTATAAAAGTATATTACTGAGCGATATTTCTACCGGTATGTATTATAGGATTGGAGCATTGTAAATTAGAAAATTAATTAATGGTTAAATTGCTAACAACGAGATAAATTGTAATACTTGTAATCACAACTTGCATTATTTTATAATATATACAGATATTCAATTAAATGGAGTAATTATCTCCCTTAAAGAAACTGACTTCTTAAAATGCTTCTTGAACTCTCCCGATTAATGCAGAAGCTTACGAGAATATTTGATATATATATATGTTTTCTCTCAGATATATGTTTTCAATTTTTATTTAACAAGCCATCCCATTTCTTTAGATTTATTTCAGACCACTATAACTCTGGTAATGTTACATGAATTGGAACAGTAAACCTAAATGATCAAATTTGAATTAGTATTACTATATAACTAATAATTCTAATCAAATATTTTTAAATAATTAAATAAAAATTAGCGTAATTTAATATTTCCTTCTTTATTTCAAGTAAATAGAGGAACATAAAACAAGTATTAGAAAGTGGTAAAAATTAACGTTTGTATTCTTGGTAGATGTTAAAAGTGCGCTGTCTACAAATAACTTTGTTGTTGTAGTTTCAGGTTTATTTTGACTATATGATTTTCTTAGCTGAACATAAATTACATATTTTATGTTCGTTTGCCTCACATTTGGTCGTGATTTCTGCCAGCTTTCCAATATTCAAAATATCTTCAATATTTATTTTGATGGAACATTGCAAATTTCTGCATGTTATCACTAAGCATTCGACTGTTATACGGTTGTTACAGAAAATTTCGTGAGTGACAAGCGTACAACAACGCTTTATCACCTTCGGCTAAATTATTTTATTACAGTCTGTTATTTTAGAATAGGCGCTTCAAGATTACAGATATTCTCTCACTGCCGTCTGTAACTATAGCAACAACAGTTGAGAATGGACATCACTCTCTCCCCACTTCGTTTTATTTTTGTAAACAGACTCCTAATAAAAAGAAATTTTGAGTTTAACGATCACTGGTTTTTTTTTTTTTTTTTTTTTTTTAAATCTGCATCATTAAAATATTTGTTTAAAATTTGAATGAAATTTTATCAATTTTTTTAACTTGCAATTAAAAACCTTTAATTTTCTTATTCTCTTACACAACGGAACTAAATAACTCATCGGAACTTTTTAAATTAAGTAAATTTGTATACATATAGGTATTATATTCATATTTTATAAGGATATGTTTTAATAATTAAAATAATTAAAAATTTTTTAAAAAAATTTCATTTTGAAACAACGAAACAGATTATTTTTGATATTTAAAATAGACATTATATTTAATATAAAACACTTCTAAACGCAAAGGAATTCAGACCTTAACTGAAGTGTTGAAAACAATTATAGGTGCGATCATACATTAGTCACTGCCATGGTAATCGATGGAAGAGAAACGAAAAGAACTAACTTTGATACGAATATCTTAAAGAACATACTATAATTATAAAGGTACTGTGAGTGAAATGGTGTGAGCGTAATGAGAATATATCAAATTCGCAAGAATGGTATAGGATGGGAGCTCGGTTTTCAGTTGACGAATGTTTAGTTTACTACGGTTAACAAGAATTCCACGTGGGAGTAACTTGACAAATGAAATGACAGCTCAAGTACCATCTTCATCATCACAACATAGTTATAAAAATCAAACCAAAAATAGCTGTTAGTTTTAAAATTTCTTCAGTAAAATATTTTTTCCTTATGTGCTATATTTTTATTTTCAGAATACACCTGTCTCATGCAAAAACCATGAAAAGATACTCAAATATTTCACTAAGCTAAGCAAATAGTTTATTTACACGAAATGCAATTATAAACTTCTGCAGCAAACAATTCTAGTCCACTTTACACTTTTTTTAAGTAGTGACATCTGGCTGCATCATATATATTTATGATTTTAAATTTAAACTATGATACTAGACAATTGACTCTGCCATTTATATCATAAACGTAATCATGTTTATCTTCTAGACATGTTCCACTACAAAAAGATAACTCATACTTTTGAAGAAAAAAAATACATGTATTCGAAAAAACAGTACTACTTCGTATGTGAAAGCTAGAACAGTATAATAATAGGAACAAAACAAATGCACGAAAATTGGGGTGAAAAAAAAATCTCAGCCAGGTGGCAGCCGTGTGCTTTTACGTTGCAATCCTGACGAGTTGCTGCTTCAATACATAACTGTGGACGAAACGTTACTGCACTAACATAGTCCATTGACAAGGGAAGGTCAAAACAAGAGGGTTTGAAGGAAAAAGGCTTCGAAGAATGCAAAGACGGTGAAATAGGCCAGTAAGGGGATGACCACGGCATTTTGGGATGCATGCGGGATCATTTGCACCGATTACTTGGAAAAAGGGAAAACAATAAATGGAGAGTATAATGCGTCGTTATTGCTCCAGGTGAGCAAAGAAAACAAGAAAAAGACGTTCTCATTTTAGAAAGATCCTCTTCCATCAAGACAACGAACGTACGTACACTTGTGCAGTTTCGAGGGCCAAAATCGTCGAATTAACCCTAGAACACTAACGTGTGTATATATGCCCCTATCACTAGATATACGTAAAATTTACGTGCTCAAGTAAATTTCGTTTCATTTACGTACATTAATGTTGTTTTTAAATATAATGAAATTCGTTTGCCTTTTAAATTCAATATAATCTCCACAATTGAAAAATAAACTTACGTAATAATTAGCTATGAAAATGTCTATATATCTACACAGAGGAAGGGCATGGCTTCTGGTGCTTTCCATATATAGTTTTTCCACAATTGCAGTAGGATGTTGCTCTGTACCTTCCACCAGAAAAAGCTACATGAAACATAATTTTTTTTGACAAATGGTTATCTTGTAAAGTTAAAGTTAGTACTAATATTCCAAACAAGGCATTCAGTGCATCGTAATTTAGGGAACCATCCATAACATTTGCATGAAATACCTTCTTTCGGTTTATTTTTGCGTTTGTGTGACCATTTCTTTCCTTACTACATTGGAGATAATTGAATTATAACAATCAATTAATCCTTAGCAAATTGAGCTTCAGCAACTGGACCTGGTCTAACATGAACAGTACTTTTTGAGCTAGTATTCTGTTTTTTGTTATCATTAATTTTCGTATGCTACTCATAACAATTTACTTCTTTTATTAAGTCAGCTTCCAAAAATATAATATGATCTCGATATTTGTATCTTGAATATTTGTAGTTTTTCTAATTTTCTTTTGAACATATAATTCAATTTTCTTTCTTTTACTTTTGTCAATATCACTATTGCATTCAATTTCTTGTATCGGGGAATGAATCACTAAATCAGGATCAATCTCTACTTTATCATCAGGAATATAATCTGGATCAGCCTCATTGTAATCACTATCTTCATCAAACTCAACGTTATCGATATTTTCACTATCATCAAATTCCAAAATCAATTCTTGAATTTCTTCATCCGTTAAGTAATTGCGTCGTTCAGACATTTCTTCAACACAGTATGAAATAAGAATCGAAATACTTTTATATACGCCATTCAGAAACTTAAAAATAAAGCCTCTTTCCCTAGAACTATGTTAAAATTACGTGTTTAAGAAGTCGTGTATTACTAGCGACACGTAAAATTTACATGGAAAAATTTTCACTTATTACTAGTGACACGTAAAATTCAAGAGGTGAGTTTTAGCTCATGAAGCGAGATAAATGAACCATAGACGAAAAATTCAAGCCACTTAGCATGCAGTCAACTAAGTGATGCCTCGAAGGACTCAAAATAAAACAAGTATATCGGTGGAAGGGAAAGGATAGAAAAGAACCAATAAAGGAAGACTGCACATGAAATTTACGTCCACTAGTGTTCTAGGGTTGAAGCTCGAATTCTTGCAGCCGTCATTGTATTCACCAGATTTGTCTCCCAGAGGGATTTTTTTTATTTCCAAAGATAAAAAAAAATAACTTGGCGGACAATAGTTTACGTCGAACGAAAGTGTTATCGCACAAATAGACACCTATTATGAAGACCTACCGAAGTCTCACTTTTCGATGACTTTTAAAGTTGGAGAAACGCTTGGACAAGTGTACAGAGCTAAAAGAAAATTATGTTAAAAAACACAAAACCTCTACATAAAATAATTTTTTTATTTGTTTTCTACAGATATAATGAATGATCCTCGTAACTATTCTCCGCAACCAAATTCTAAAAGACTAAGAAGAGTTTTGATTGATTTATACAATCCCCCTTAATCACATCTTTTTTTTTCCATTTTCAATTCTTAAAATATATTATCTAGAATTATTCAATTTCCTGAAAATGTAATCTCTCCCATTATCGTATACTCCCACTTAAACAAAACTCCATTGTCCTTTCTTTTATCCTTTCTGTGACAGCCAATAGAAACGCTCTTCTCCGCATCCTGACTACCAATAGAAAAAAGACCTTTCCAGTGCTAGATAAATCCATCAACTCTCTTCGAAAACACAATCCTAACAATCATCTCTTTGCACCAATTGAATTTCTTCTTCTGATTATATACTACTGAATGCTAAAATCTCTATTTCCAGCCAAGTCAATGAAAAAAAAAGTTAAAAAAAAGATTTATTACTTATGAGAAATTATTGAGTAGAACGCTATGTTACCTATGCGATAAATACAATGCCCCTTTTTAATCGTGCCTTATAGAAACGTTTCTACACATGCGTTTGCATATTTCTGAAAAAATGTTTTTGTATTTTTAGAAGTTTGGTACATTTTCCTGAAAAGAGACTTTACCATAGAGCTGATATCTTATACATAATAAAATAAAGTTAGTCCTCATAGAGTGAAAGTATTTTTTTTTATTAACAATCCCCTAAAATTTGTAGTATTGTACAGTACTTGTTCAAAAATTATTGGACATGACTTACAAGAGTAAATATATTTATCGATTATTAATTGCTCATAAATAATTATTTATGTATACGAATGTTATCTTATTTAAATAACCAGAAACAACTGTAAAAAGATATCTCAATGCTAAAATGTTATTTCCATTGTTTTTAATTTGAATAAAGTGATGAATATTTACACTCGGCACAAAATTAGCTCATTTTTGCTAGTTGAAGATATGTCAGTTCCTTAAAATTATGTTTAAAAAAAAAAACTTTCTTATTTAAAAAAAAACTAACAGAATTTTAAGAAATTTCCTTTGGTTTATTTCATTTTCAATGAAAATTATTTTTAATCCAAAATTGATATTTTGCAAATTTTAACTAAATTATGTGAATGTTTTTGCTTATTTATTATAATAATAATTATTTTTTTTACTCAAACGACAATTAAGGAACGATTAATGTAAGCTTGGTTATTATTTCACGAATCAGGAAATATACTATATCCTTTTATAAGCAAAAATTGATTCATTGTAATTTTAGTGACCTTTTTAAACCTCTAAATGATTTTCATTTAGCACAGTTCTTTCATTTTTGCTTTAATCCTACAACGTATTTGTGAGTATGTTTGATTGTTGTTGCAAATTCCCAAAGATCAACAAGGCTGGACTAAGTTCATGATATTATTACTCGAAGAAAATCTAAAACTATAAATGAATTTGAGGGCAGAACCTTCTTGCAAAGTCTCAAACAATCGTGATATTGTTTGCTACACCTAAATGATAAGGAACCTCCTAAACAAGTACCATACCACTAGTGCATTGGTGGGATGGTCCAGGTGGCTCTGTCTTTACTTTCAAGTTTAGAATTTGGTTCCATAAACGTCAGAGACTGATAAATCACACACACTCTTTTTAGCCAATGTGTCTACAGTGTGTGCCTGTGAGGCAATCATAAGAGTATATTCACTGTAGGTGAACCTATAACACATAAACTATGTTATAAACTATATCTGAGAGAGTGTGCATTCAGGAACTGGAGAATTATTTCCAAAATGAATTAAAGCAAAATTTAACATCTTGGGAATTTCTTAGTATTTGATATTTATAATTACAAACTTTAGTTAAAGTATTTAATGCAGAATATAACTTTTGAGATTACACTTTTGAAAAAAAAATTTCTTCTAATAAATGAATTGATTTTTTAAGAAATTGTATTGTTACTTTTATTCAAAATATCTTCAAACTGAAAAATATAATGTCACTAATAATATGAATTTTCGATTTTGAGCGCTTAATTTACTAGAGTGATTCAAAAAATGCTTATATTGATAGACAGATGGCATTATAAGTGCAAATTGTTGTTACCATTGGGTGCTGCTTCTGTTAAATGGAGCCAATACAAATTTGGCATTGATTCATAAGTTATTTTTGATTTGGTAATCATTTGCTTCTAAATCAAAATTTACTGCTGCCGATCGAGTCGTCGACTTCATTTTATGTCGCATTGTTACCGTCGATGTTAAATGGGTTCATCATTACTCACCAGAAATCAAGCAAAACTCAAAACATTGAGTTGCTTCCAGTGTATCTTTTCCAAAAAAAAGGTGAAGATGGCCTTATCGGCCGAAAAAGTTATGACGAAGAAGTTTTGCGGTGAAAAAGGCGATATGATCGCGAATTCGAGTAACCAAAACTTAGACAACTGTTTAGTTAATGATAATGATTACTAAAAACAAACCATTTTCGTTATTAGGAACAGTATCTCTTTGTATTTTTAAGGACATTTTGAACGACACTTGTACAACCGAAATAAATATATATATTTGAATATTTTTTTTCTGAATAGAGTTTTTATATAATTAAAATTTTCTACATTTCGTGCAACAAAATTGCAAGATATATATATATATATAATAAAATAATCTAGTCCTTACAAGTCTTAAGAATTGATTTTATTCTATAAAATTCTTTGCAAACATATTCATTCTAAACACATTCGAATTCGTGTAATTACTTTTCAAATGCATAATTAGGAAATTAAACATAACTTCTTACTTAAATTGAAAACAAAATTATAAAACAAATTGATATTTACTCAAAGTGTTAGTAGTCGAAATTTTAAGTTATTATAAACTCCCATGAAATAAACTCAAAGTATTACCAAGGGAATAAACATAGTCACAAATTTCGATTGAGAAACACGACTTATATCTTATATATAAATATATATATATTTAATAAAAATATTTCTTAATACATGCATGTGTTACCTATTACAGCCTCTAATTTAATTAAGAACTAAACCGAATGTTAATAAATTGAGTCATTAATTGATAAAGTATTTCTAATATTTAATTTTAACTGAAGTGTCATCGACAATGAAAAATAAAACCGAGTAAATTTTAATTAGATCTCAGTTTTTCTCAAGAAATCGAAAGCAACTATAGTCATTTTTTTTACACGAGGATGGCCACGATAGCCCAGTGGTCATGGTAGTGGACTAACAGACGGCGGTTTCAGTGAATTGTGGGTTCCGGCCTAGGTGCTATAAAAGACCCACCATGTATCCAAAACTGATGCTCGTTAAATCTGTCGAAGCCTAAGGTCTTCCCGTTGGTATGGTATAGAAGTTAGCAGAGGGGAGTTCTCTTTGCTGAAGCTCAAAATAACGAGGTCCACCACCAATAACCCTCGTGTTTCTTCTCGTGTTTCTTCTATGTATATGTTAATGTAAAGAAAACTACATCATATTACAAGTCATTATATATGAGTAATTAATAATCAATAGCTATGTGTTGATACATTTGTAAATCGTGTATTTACGTTTAAATACTTCTTACACAAAATCTATTGCGTATGAAACATTAGAAGTTTCCAGAGATAACTGTGTATGTATGTACCTGTTAATGTAAATATTTAATGTAATAATAATTGAATATGATGTAAGTTCATATAACATTATATTCAATGTACATAATCATTATTTCAAAAATTGAACTTAAATAAGTGATATTTTTTTTTATATTTAACGATTCAAATTTCCCCTAATTTTCCTTAAATAGTGAACAGTACTTAAAATTGAGGAGTATGAATAAGAAAAATATTATGTTCACTATATAGGACGTAGTTGTATTACATAATGTAAAAAATGTCAGCACTATGGTAACGTAGAGTTCACTAAAGATTACCAGAATCCGAAAAAGAAAAACACAATTTGTGGTAAACGAAATTACAGATATTTTTCTCTGTGGAATAGAATGTTTGTTTTCTGTTTTAAAATTTAATCTAAAGATTTGTCATGTATAAAATCTTCATAAATTATACAATTACGGATTCAGAAAAACGTCTTCTAGTTTTTTACAGAAAAATCAAATTGTATATTCTGAAGTACTTTAGCGTTTGAATTGATTATCTTAAGTTAATATTACTGGATATTTTTTTAAAATTAATTTAGTGCTTGAATTAATTACCTTACGTTAAAAATACTGATTTTCTTAAATATTAATTTAATGCTTTAATTGATTACCTCAAGCTAAAAACGTTAAAACATTTTTCTTTTTTTAAATCTCGTATTTGAGTATACCAAGTATGGTCAAATATGGCGGTTTATTGCGTTCAGTGCTGCTCCAAATAATATACAAACCCGGTTCTTTCAATAAGTTTACATTTAAGGAAAGCTTCTTGCCGTTTGATTCCAATTTTTGGAGCAACTTAATACTGTGTACTCCTCACTGAAGCTCATGAAGTAGAAATACGTTTGACAGTTGACTAATCATCATCTAACAGAATTGCTTTTCTCGCGAGCGGCTTTTTCACAAACAAACATTGCCCCACACTTTTAAGATTTGACTAAATATCTTTTTTTATATTCATTTTATAAATGAATACTTATTAAAATTTTTAAATAATTATTTTGTATTTTATTTTCTTAGGCATACATGATTTACTCTACCACTAGAGAATTATGATGAATATTTTACATTAATTAAATAAAATAAAAATTTAATTTATGTATTTAGTCGATACAACTACTATATAAATCTTGATAAAATTTGAAAAACCAAACTGAGGAGTGAACCCCTTTGAAATGTACGACGGAAACACATAATGAGCTGTTATATTAATAAGAAACCATAAAATATCACCTTTAAATATCAAAATAACTTATAAAGAAAAGGACGCAACTGTATTTCACTCTTTCTTTTTTGATACTTTACGGGAAAAAATAGCGAACGATCTTTTCGAAACTCTCCTCTTTCCTTTCTAGTTGACAGTTTCGAGATATGACCATCTAGCTGCTTAGTCCCAGATCTTGGCGTCAATTGTCTTACTTGGCGCTCCCTTTTTGGCGACGGTCGCCCACCGGATTCCGTTTTCCCGATCCGCTTTCCCGGGAAACGCCGGATTCGCTCACAAGAGTCTCCGGCGCCCATAGCGCAAGTGTTAAGAGCAGCGCCGGTTTTGAGTTGCCCATTAAAACTCGGCTCATTACAGGAATCGCACGTGTGGAATAGCGCCGCCCGGCGAGTCCGAATTTTCTCGCCCGAAGAAGTTCTAACTGTGACCGTCGCGGTGTAAAGTGTGTGAGATTTTTGTTCGTTTGACTTTGTTTCAACTGGAGATTTTTTTTCTTCCAAGACTTTGCTGCGCGGAGACAAAGTTAGTTTTGTTTGTAAAACTCAGAAGGTGAGTGAGATTTATGGAGTTATTTCCCATAAAAGCTATACAAACAATTATTGAAAATGTGTCAAGGAAATGTTTTGCTAGTGTATTTCCAACAGCTGCGATAAAAACTAGAGCTGTATTAGGAAAGCATATTATTTTTAATGAATATATATACATATATAAACTTAGCAATATTACAGTCTATGCAAAAATTATCAGAAAATTTAAAAGATTTATTTACTATTTACATTTTGAGAAAAACTCTGCATTGAAACTTTACAACAATCAAAATACGATTCCATTCAATCAAATTAAGTATTACCTATTTCATAAGAAAATATTTATTTAAAACAAATGAAATACTTAGTAGAAAGCCTGAAAGTAAAAACTATGCTATTGAACTACGCTATGGTTATTTATTTATGAATAGGTTTTTGAAAATGTACTTTTCTAAGAGTGGATAACGAAATTAAATTAAATAACATTTTAAATGTTCCATGATTAGTAAGTTCATAAAGTTTTAATGTTTATTTGCTCAAATTTGTGATAGATATTTAAGTAAAACTTAGTATCGATGAAGAAATGTTTTACCAAAACAGTTAATGAAATTTGTAAAATTATTAAATTAAATTTTCGAACTAAATGTAGAAAAAATTCGCCATGAAAATAAATATTTACGGTATATATTTATAGTACTGATACTTATGAAGTTGAAATTTTAGAAAAAATGTTTGTTCAGAAAATGTTCTATATCAAAAATATTCCAAAATAAACTTGCGTAGAAATGAAATTGTATGCATAAGCAAATTTCAGATTGAACCTTTTGAAATGGATTTTTCAATCAGCATTTACAAAATATTAACTTCTGAGGAAAATTCGATTTGATTTTGAAGTGCTTTTGAAAATTCCTTATAGGATTAAGACATTGTAATATTTTATAGATATTTCAATTACAATATATCAATATTTTATCATTTTATTTAACTGGGAGCTCTATCGAAAAATGCTTTGATCGATTTCTTATCAAGAAATGATTGATCATCTTTCGAGGGCTGTTAAATACGCTTAAAAAATTGCAAATGTGTGATGCATTTCATCCAATGGAATAAAAACCTTATTTATTTATTTTAAATAGGAAATTAATTTTTTTATCATTCTTGTAGTTGTTTTATTTTGGCATCGTAATTCATGTTCAGGAAATCGAAAATTATGATTGTTGCTAGTTGAGATAAACATTATAACGAAATAAAGTTTAAATTAATATATATCTCACATAATTTAACAAATATATTTGGAATAAAAAAAAATTCCATCTCTAAATTAACTGTAATGAAACTTTCTTTCATATTATTTTTTACTGATTATTTATCAAAAGTATTTCGTTAAATATTTTTTCAATGATTTACCTTTCTAAAATTCATTTATTAAAAAAATATTATCTTTTAATTCAAAAAAATCATTAAAAAATTATGTGTAGTGCTTATAAGCAATAATTAAAACTTCCAGAAATCCGTTAACTGATTAATTTTTAGTTGACTATAGGAACTGGGTAACTGTAATATAATTATGAATTAAGTATTGCGCATTACTGCAAACAGAAATATTTGAAATAATTCTTATTATTTCAATAGGCGTGTTTTTTAAAGGTTTACTGATTTTTCTTCTTTAAATATATTTTCGTCTGGAAAGGGAAAGTTTTTGAACGGATGCCTCATAATTAAACAACTAAGGTAATGATAAAAATCTAGTAATCATAAAATGGATGTATTTGATATTGATAAACGACATATTAAAAAGTTTATGTAATTAAGTTTTATACAAAATCCTCAGTTATGAACAAATGTTGGGAGAAATAAGACATAATCATATTTTTATGAAATCTCAAACAAATTTTTATACTTAGTGTAATTTTTTCTTATTCTCTCCAAATACGTATAACCGACTATAAATCTTTTTTTACTTTAGTAAACTATTTATTAAACTAGTGTTGCAAATTTCACATTCATCGATAAATTTTTTTGTGATTGCTATAGATGATTTTTATACTACGCGTTTAGAAATTTATATTCCGAGCTCTTTAAATCCATACACAAATAATATTTTGCTGTTTTAATAAATGTAACATGATAAAAAAAATTGTTTGGTATATAACCCTAAGAAAAGTTTTACTATTACATAAAACGTCTCAAGGAATTAAAAATATCTTCAAATAAACTTCCCTATCTTTCTTATTTAACTTGTTTCTCTCAGTAATATTAAAATATTTAAGAAAAAAAAATCTACAGTATCTTTCTATACAAGAGGTTTGGTATTATGGTTTCTGTATTTTATTGTATTTCTATGCAAATGTTGATGCTTTGGATTTTATGATTATTGTAGTATATATATTTATGGTAATAGGCACCGTTAGTATGCATCATCATAGATAATGTCAGAAGCTTAGCTGAACATAAAATTTTCCATTATGAATTTAAATTATGTTTTTGTTTTGAGTATAATATGACTTTGAGGTGATTTTTTGTAGAGAAAATGTTGATAGTTTCAAAATATATATACTGACTGGATATGTTTTCTAGCCGGAGATTATGCTTTTTTAGAAGAATTGCGTTTAGCTACTCGAGAGAGAGAGAGGGAATAGTGAAATGATGAAAAAACAAAACTCAAAGTTTAAATGTTTAATATCGATAAGCATTATATATATATTAGTAAGTGATACTCTTTACTATCAATAAGTGTTTGTACTGTTTCGCACATCAATTTTACATCATACCTTGAAATGTAAAGTAACCTTCGAAGATACAATCACCATTTATAAAGGAAGCAGAGTGATCATGAACTCGAGCTTTAGTCGAGTCGTGGGTTCGATTCCTGGTGTTATTTAAAACCCCACCATGTGGCCTGGCTTATGCTCTTTAAATATGTCAGACATCATGTTCTCTCGTTGGTAGTTATAGTGGGGGCAGCGGTAGCCTATTGGTCAAGGTCGTGGACTCGTGGTTGGTGGTTTTCGTTCAGTCGTGGGTTCGATCCTTGGCCACCAAAGACCCTCCGTGTAGCCGGGGCTGATGCACCTTAAATCTGTTCGGGGCCCAAAGTCCTCCCGTTGGCGTGGTGTGGATGATAGGAGAGGGGAGTGCCAACTCAGGTGTCATCCTCGTCACTTGACCGTGGTTCAAAATTATGAGGTCCGTCACCAATAGCCCTCGTGTTGCTTCTAGAGCGACGTTAATAAAAAACTAAACTAAACTAAACTCGTTGGTATAGTGGGAAGTTTATAGAGAAGATGCCAACTCAGATGTCGTTCTCGTCATTTGAGCTTGGATTAAAATTACGAGGCCGGTCTTTGATTCTAAATGCAACGTTAAAAAGTAATAAAATACCCTACAAAACTGAATGTTGAAAGATTGTCGCGCTCGGTAAAATCACATAGTAAAAAGCAACGGGAATCCACATAACTTGGCTTCCTTTCATATGTAATTAATTCAAGGGGCGTCGGTAGCGCATTGAAAAATACTCATGCTATCAGCTTGAATAGGATTTTTGATCGCCGATATTATTGACAATTTTTGGTATTTAATTAACGTAATTTGGGATGGAATTGTGAGAATGTTCAAACGGATTTTACGCGATTTGCCAAAATGCTTTTTAATACGGTTGATAATTTATTTCTAAATAAAATCTTTAAGGAAGAATGGTTGTGTATTCAAAATTTTACACTTATTTTAATAATAATAATGTAATATGTTTTTAATTTGAATTAATGTAAAATGAAAAGTTTAATTTGATGTCCATTGCTGTTATTTTTAATTCGCTTTACTTTAAAAACTAATACAGTGAATTTTGTTCGAAGTCTCGTTGGAAAAAAAAAAAGAATATTATTCAGTTAATTTATAATGCAATTTATGATATATTATATAATACTTCAAAATACTGAAATCTAATTAATTTTAAATAGAGACGATTAATTAATTCAAATTAAAGGTATTTTCAGATGCGTCCTCTCTGATGATCGATTAATGAATATTATTCCTATGGAATTTTATTAGTATTATTTCTTCCATTACTTTGAAAAAATATATATGAATATATTTTCATATATTTTGACGGAAGTTTTTCTTCACCTCCCTTATTATTTCTTTTATATTTCCAATATTTCTCATTTATGACTATGTAATGATAGTAGTCTAGTTTTTCGAATGTGAACATTAATTACTGACAATGTGCAAATCACGTTATGGGCTTAAGACTTTTACTTTTAAATACTAAAGAGAAAAAATAATAAGAGCTTCTTTGTCACACACAAAGTCGACATGTCTTTACATGATAAGGTGTTAGAATCGGGAAAATTACGTTCTAGCTATGACGTCATTCTCGTCATCTAAGGGTGGAGGTGGGAGGTTGAATCTTTAAGTTCTAATCCAAGATGTTTAGAATATGAGTTTTATTTTTTGAAATTAATGAAGGCTTATTCAAATTAAAATTTTGTTTTTTCAGCCGTGAGCTTCGTGGCCAGTATTATTTAATTCGAGTCCAGATTCGATCAATATTTACATTGTGCGTAATAACAGAAAGTACTGCACGCTACATGGAACCACGTTCTAAAGTCCGAACGGTAATAAGTTCTATAATTTTTACATTAAAGTCATCGTCCTAGAGTAACACTTGGTCTGTTGGCGACGGGCCCCTCAAATCTGAGCTGGGATTAGATTAAAAGTGCAATACCTAAGCCGATGTTTTGGCGTGCTGTGGATGTTAGGAGAGGGGGGTGCCAGCACAGGTGTCCTCCTCGTCACTTGACCGCGGTTCAAAATTATGAGGTCCGTCGCCAATAGCCCTCATGTTACTTTTAGTGCGACGTTAATAAAAACTAAAACTAAATTAAACCTAAACAGATGTTCTATATCTATTAAATTTCTCACTGCATCATATGAGGTCTAAGAGCTTCAAACCCACTTAATTTATAACAGTCCTCAGAATTCCACGTGACGACTGTTTAGTGGAATCAAGATTTGAAGTGGATTTGAATAGTATACTGGATACCATGTTCACAACTGTACCTACTCAATTCAATTACCATGGAATAAAAATGTGCTTGGTGCAGCTTAGCAAGATTTGTTTCTTGTACCAAATCCCTCTCACTCACTCACAGCTACCATGACCCATAAAAAACGATTGATAGCCAGGTACACGTGTCTTAACCCTTATCTAACTTGGAACTAAGTTCTATGTATATTTTTATCCTTTTTCGAAGCCGGAACTACTTAATCAGTATCAGACACCACATAGTTACGTGATCTTTGAAGCTTGAAATAAAACGTAATTTAACCGCATTCTTAGCACCAATTGCTCAAGAACTGAATATTTTTCGCTAAAGAGATGTAGGCGATGGTGTCTAGTGGTCAAGATCGCATGCTCACGCCCGGCATTATTTCCGTCGAGTTGTGAACTCGAGTTTGTATTTCACTAAAGACCCACTACGAAGCGGGGCTGATGCCCCTTAAATCAATCGATCCTCCAACTCCTCCCGTTGGTGTGGGGTGGAAGATTGGAGAGAAAATTAGGTGTCTTCCTCGTCATTTGACCGAAGTTCAAAATTACGAGGCCTACGCCAATTGTCCTTGTGTTGCTTCATAATGAGATGTTAATAAACAGTCAACCGTTATTAACACCTCATTAATAAAAGAACACATTGAAAAGGAGACATCGTGAGAAAAAAAAACACATTGAATCTTATAAATGACACGGCCATTAATTTGTCCTAATATGTTATGTGAATGTTGTGTAAAGCAGTATCAGATTGGATACCCCTCTCGACATTTGAGAAATATTCAGAATTACGAGGACCATCCCATTTTCATTTTTTTTTCTGAAGATTCCGTTCAAATTTAGTGGACGCAAACACACCAATTAAATCAAAAGAAGAGATGCCATTTATTATGTTTATTCTTATATTAAGATCACTGGAAATTACTGAAGATTTAAATTTGATGTTTCGGGCGCCCTGGAGTGGAAGTTAATTTAGTAAGATACAATCTCATGTGGTACTCAATAAATTTTAAAAAGGATCGAAATTACAACCACGGTCATGGTAGCCAAGTGGTTAAGGTCATAAGCGCATGACCAGCGTTGCTTCTGTCGAGTCGTGGATTCGAATCGTGATACCTTTAAAGATCAGAAGTGAAATTTGGCTGAGTCGCGATAAATAAATTCCTCAGATTGGCATGTTGCGGAAGTTTAGAGAGTAGGTAGTCAATTCAGCTGTTCTCCTAGTTACTTTAATGGTTTCGGTAGCCAAGTGGTCATGAACGCGAGATCGATGCCAACGCTTCTTTCGTCAAGTCGTGGGCACGAGTTCTAAAGCCTCAAAAGACTCGTCCTTTTGGGGGCTTACCTTCTTTCGGTAAGGACGGGCTTAGTAATTTCGAGCCCTCCTAGTGATATTTTTCTTTTCCTTGAGATTTATTTTCTGTGGTAAGCAAGAGTGATGTGCTCCTGAATAGCTCTATTGATCATTTATCATTTTCAACACTCCTTACAAATAACAATTTTTCCGTTTTTCTTCTATATTTTGTCTAAATTACGGTTACATAAGGTTTGGCACAACGTTAGTAGATTTGGCTCTCGTGCCATACTTTTAGTTTAACACTCTTATTCACTAAAGATATGCTGTGTAGCAGGAGTGATGCTGTAAAATCTGTCGAGACTCCGTGTCCTGTTGTTGGGGTGTCTGATGAGGAAGTGGTATCTAAGGTGTAATCTTCGTCACTTGGCCGAGGTTCTATCGTCAATAGCTCCAAGTGCACGCTAATTAAAAAATATTAAATAACATTAATTGATCTTGGCTCAAAATTTTGAGTCCCGTCATCAATTGCCCTCATGTTGCTTTTTAATGCGATATTAATAAACAATCAATCTATGAGCTATGATCCATCTTGAAGAATTATGACTGTCTGAAGCATTTTAAATGAAAATGGACCTCGAATCCCTTCCACCATTGTAATAATCTGAAAGCTAGATATGAAATATTGGTTCAAGTACTATTCTCTTCATTTAATCGTTGTTCACGACTACTGAGTCCATTTTCAAAATCCACGAGTAGCTTATAGATTGACGTTCATTAAAACCGAATAAAACAATATAACGAGGTCCGTGTAGAATAACATTTTGTAGTTATTCTTGATATTATAAGAAATAGAATACATTAATATTTAAATTAAAACAAAGCATATAAATACAAGGTTATTCAAAATAAATCGTCTGATTTCAAAATTTTATATTTTTAAAAATAAACAACACAGAATGGTAAACAATACATGCATACAAAGAAAAAACATGGAATTTACAGTAGATATTGTTCCTGTATTCTTCGTAAAGCTATTTCACGAAATCTGATTTAGAAGCTTTTCAACTGCAGAAGTGATAATAGCGACAGTGGAGCAGAAAGCTTTTTGTTTGCTGTCATTTGTCTAATGTGGATCTTTAATCACCGTCCAGCATAAATTCCGTTATAAGTACCGAAATAAATTCATCCTCTGCTCAGAGTATCTGAAGGATGTATCATCAGTTTGAGAGCGGTTGATATATTTGTAAAGGGAAAAGTTATGGGCGATACCGTCTTGACATTTTACTCGTATGTATAACTAAATACAGTAATACTGAACACTTGTGAAAACACTTCCTTATTTTTTTTATTTATGTATTACTTATCATTTTGTGTCTTTTAGTTATGAAGTTATAGTATTTTGCACTGAGATATTTCATTTTGAATAACTGTATACAGTGAATAATATATTACCTACTTACGTAATAAATATTTAATACAGTGGCCTTTAGTCTGATACAAAAGTATTTTCAAACTTATGCAATTGTTGTCGATGCCACGTATTTTGCTTCTTCTTTTGTAATAAGATTTCTCAGTCTTTTTGTGTTGCACTGCTTAAGTTCAAACCAAGTTTAAATTGAAAAACAACAATTTAAAACTATTTATCACGATATTTCTAGACAAATAGGAAAATGTTTTTCTGACTGTAAGATTATATTTACCCACTCTGCTTGAAATAAAATCTGTTATGAGTTTAGTTTTATATATATATATATATATCGAACTATTTTACCATAAACAATATTAAAGTAAATTGTATTTAAAATATCTTGCACTTTAGTCGTGCATTCATTTACATGAATTTCAATATTTGCACAATCAGTTCATGTCTTTCGATATTTAGAAAATTCTAATGCGTCTGAATCTTTGCATATATAACTCGCTTTATTGCGAAGAAATATCAGATATATTCAATAAGTAAAATCCTTTTTATCATATATTGTACTTATGTCACTGCCCTTATATATTTTGTGTTGCGCATCTACAAACAAAATATTTATGATAACCCTTTTCAAAACATATATTCCTTTTAGAAACATATTTTATGTTATGAATATTTTATGTTGACTTAGCCAAGAAACCCTACGCTATCCAGTTTAATCTTTTACAACATACTACGTCAGTAATGCGTGTGTCTATATTTCAGTAAATATTTATGAGAGAATAGAGTTTATGCGAATATTTGTCTCGAAAATTCGTACTTCTTTTCTCTTAGTGTTTTATTAATAAACAATTTCGTAGTATTTTCATAAATTGCTTATCTATCTCAAATGTTATTTATCTTTCATGTATTTATGTAATAATAATTATGTCTCTCTACATATATGAGGTATTTTATTGGATGAAATTTGGCTAGTTTCCTAACCCTTAACTTTCAGAACATGTATTAAATGTAACAAGAATATCCCCATTCATGAGCGGTCCCTATGAGACTTACCATTTTCAGGTAAAAAGTGAACATCATGACTTCGAGAAATACCCTAAATGTTTTCTTCCTAATTGTGTTTATTGTGTTTGATAAATGCTAGTGACATGCCCTCGGGATATCCTGCGATAATTCTCTATTTTTGACCTTTCATCTTGTCAAGTTTATAGCTGCGTTAACCTAGTGGACATAGCTCTGGACTCGCGGCCTGCAATTTTCGTCGTATCTTAGGTTTGAGCTTGGATGCCTCTGTAAACCCGTCGTGTAACCAAGGCTGATGCCAGCTAAATGTGTCGGTTCCCAATGTCCTTCCGCTGGCATGGTGTGGAAGTTAGGAGAAGGGGTACCAGCTCACGTGTCATCCTCGTAAATTGACTGTGGTTCAAAACTAAGAAGTCCTTTACCAGTAGGCATCGGGTTGCTTCTAGTGCGATGTTAATAAAACCAACCAACCTTGTCTGAAATAATTTTCGCTCTTTTTCTTATTTTTTCAAACGTCTAGATCACAGTTTGACTATGTTTGGCGCATTATTGCTAAATTTGGTTCTAGTGCTATAAACATCAACTTTTCCCTGCCCTTTATGAGGAAAATCAGATTCCCGAAACGTACACCAAAATAATAATAAAAAAAAACACTAAAAAGTAAACATGATTTATGATTTAGAATATATTTCAGCTTATTAAGGGAATCATAAACAACAACAACAAAAAAACACTTATTTTAAACTACAGGTCATGATTCTCTCTAAGGGAAACCAGTTTAAACTTTTTAAATAATTCACTCTTGGGAAAAAGTGAGCGGTAACTGAGTGTTCACAGTCACAAACTCATGGGCCGGTAAAGTTTTCTTCGAATCATGGGCTAGTCATTGTGGACGGACTGATACTTGTTTTAACTGTTGAGGCTCAAAATCCTCACAACTGCAAAGTGTAAAAGCTTGGAGATTGGGATATGGGGATAGTAGCTCAGATTCTTTTTTGTCCCTTGATCGTGGTTTAATAGTATAAGGTCCGTCACTAATAGACCTCGCGTTACTTTTATGTGCAACGTCAATAAACAATGAATTATGATGGTGGGAAAGGAGAGTTAAGTGTCAAAATTCAGGAGACCACTTCGTAACTTGACTGAGGTTCATATGTACCAGGTTCTTCATCGAAAAACCACGTATTTAGGCGTATCACTCGAATAAATAATTTATCAATCAAATCTGGGGGGGGGGATGAATTCAAATAGTTTTTTATCAACTGGATTGGCAAAAAAAATTGTTGAAGAAACTATTTTAATTGTTTAATGTTACTTATTCTAAAATATTCTCAAAAAACACATGATAGTAAACAGGGTTTAGAAAGTCTAAGTATATTAAAGCTTTCCTCTGTCAATAAAAGGATTCCGAAACATTATATTACTCTTAATCCTCGTATTCGAGAATATAACTGTGTAAAATATAATAAATAGAATTACGTATTACACCACAATTTAGACACACTCGGCATTCAAACTTGATTTGTTCATGAACTATTTTTTTCCTTTCTGTTTTCTATTTCTACCTTATTTTATACTTAATATAACGGAAAATATTTTTAATTTAAGGCACACAAGAGTTAATACAACTTAGTCATCATAATGTAAAGGTACTATTAAAAAACGAATTTAAGTTCCTTAAAGAATGCGACTGTTTCGCTTAATCTATACTACTTTAAATACTTTTTATTCTTGGCAGTAACATCACAAGCTTTATGAACGGAGGACTTTTGAGGATTCGAACAAAATTTCTTTTGAGGAATAATGGAAGTGTTGCTCTATACAGTAAATTGGATCCTAAAATACTTGAGTGAGGTGGTGTGAAAGTTTTGTTGGAGAACTCTGTTCTATTGACACTCTGGCCTTTCAAAATAAAATGTCCTTTTAAAGAATGATAAATTTTGAATAATGCAAATGCGAAACTAATTTTAGAAAACCCATACAACTATATATAATAAAAAAAATTTAAATTTTAAGCATTAGGGAATCATTTCCTTTATATTCATTATAGAACGATTGACATTATCTATGTTAATAAAATTACCCTACATACTAAGTTAAACATGGAGGAAAAGAAAACCATATTGTTACATAATTAATTGACACATATAACGATTCTAACTCCTTTTTTGTCTATTATATGACATAAATATGATTATGTATATTAAAATGAGCATAATTTATTAGTATCACATAAAATTAATGTTTAATTGAAATTCGAAATAAACGTGTATAAAAAACTAACATTAAATTACAAGAATTGTAGAAGCTGCCCTTCATTATTTAAATCTACACATTCATCATAAAGTTAAATTAACTAATCTATAGGATCATAAATTCATTTGAAGAGACCTTAGGAGTAAGTCAACACTAAGGATAGATTACTATTTTTACAGATTATGCATGAAAATCGTTCTCTTTCGTATTACTTAACTCGCTTAAATATTATAGAATGGAAATAAAGTCTTATTTTATTACCTTGCACGCATCAACAGAGGCGCATTTCGAATATAGCAGGTTCAACTCTTATTACTCTAACCAGGAGTAAATTATAACCCATTTTACTACGAACGATCTACAAAAAGAAAAAAGAAATCCCAGAAACTTACAAACGTCTATCGGCCTCTCGTTATATCATGTTTTCCCATTTCTATACCTTTCTATTTTATTTTACTTACATATCATTATCCTCAATTCAATTCTTTATACTTCTTATATTCACCTAATTTGCAAAATACTATTTCATTTGGTTGGAAAGGCGTTTGAATATTATGAAAGTCATATTAAAAACGTCTCCAAGGTTTAATGAAGAAAATACAAACGTTAGCAAAAAACAAATTAATCACATTCAAAGTATGAAATCAAAATTAGTAAAAAAAAATGCTATTATTACCAAACTAACAAATAACATTATTGTACTTATATAGCATTCAATAAAAGCAAGATAATAAATTTAAAATAAACAGATTAAATCTTCATTGAAATAAGAGAAAAAGTTTAAAAAGAAAATGGTCTTAAAATTGCAGTAAGTAGATAAATATTCAAAAATACTCTTCAGAACATAATGATCAAGTAAATAAACCAATAATAAATTACATAGTTATATATATATATATATATAACTAAGTCAAAAATGACAAACGATGAATTTATGTCAAGTTCCATATTGTTATATATGTAGTTTTTGTTTATAAATGTATTAAATAATACCTCTAAGCATATTACGAAGCGAAAGCAATAATTAAATTTGCAAAAGTTTTGTAGTATGTGAAATTGATCAATAATCATGTTTTTATAATATAGAACGAGTATTTTCACGTAAAATACAAATTTATTTCCAGAAAATAATAGATCAAATCAAAGCATCTTTATATCAATTATTGGTTATTTTTTGTAAGAATTTATAACAATAACAACAACTATGTACAATGCTCTTTCGCAAATAAATGTATCTATTTCATATAAGCTCTCAACGTTCAATTATACTTTAAAGTAAGCATAATGAAAAACAATTAGTTTATGAAAGATAATACTTATAATTATTACTTCGAAACGAATGTCAATCACTGAATTAATAACCAGCAATAAACCTGTAATTATTGAACAAATTTATCCCTTGAATAAACCAGAGTAATTTTCAATTCATAATTTTTGTACATCAAAAGATACCTGTCAAAATGTAAAGTAATCAAAAAAATTCTTTTTTCCGCGTGAAGAAACATTCTTGAGGGTATATAATTATTGGTATATATATTAATTCGCTTACTAATTATAAACATAATTAGTTTGTGTGAATTCACTAGAGTAATTACCAGTATTGACATCAATATCCATCCTTGGGCGGAAAAAAGGCCATAACCATAATGCCAAACATCATTATTTAAGCAATTTGTCCTTGGTATAATCCAAGACAAATTTTCTAACTTGATCTTTGTTCATCAGAAGACATCGATGTCAAAATGGAAGGTAATCCCAGAATTTCTTTTCTGTCTCTCCAGAAACTTTCCGGGCAAAAGAACATTCTTGAATAAAACAAAGAAGAATCCCTTAAGAAAAGAAGGCACGACCCCAAATCCACGCAATGAGCCCACGTCAAAGGCAAAGAGAGATTAAGCTTTGTTTCAGACCCTCTCTCCGGCAAAAGATCCGGTCCAGCGGGAGATTATGTCGTCTTAACCCCGAATGGAACCGGATTTGGAAGAACCGGGAATGAAGAAGACCTTTTGCCGTGTTTTTCTTTTTTTCGTTTCTTCTCTCGAAGATTCTTGAGGAGGAGGACTCGTTACTTTGGGAGAAAAGTGTTGCAGCTTGCTTCGACGGGGGTGGAAAGGGGTGGAACTTGATAGTTTTAAGGGAAGGAAGGTGAAATAAATGGTGAAGAATCTAGAGGAAATAAATTTTGATTTATTGATTTAGGAATAAGCCCCCAAATTTGTATATCAAGGTATAAAATAAGAGATTCAGTTGTAGTTTTAATTTTATTTGAGAATGAATGGTTTGACTTCTCGGAAATGCTTTTAATTTATTATTTATTAACGCAGCACTTCACAAAAATTTTTAGCGACATAACCAAGAGATAGCCTTTTGATTATGACCAAGAGAAGAACATCTGAGAAGGTACATGATTTTGTAAACTTCCACACCACGCCAACGTGAGGGATAGATTATATTGTAGAGTGGTCCTGATCATGTACTAACTGCTAGCATTGATTCGTGATCTGAGTCCTGATGCCAATAATGTCCCTTAGTGTAATGAAGCTGATGCATGTTAAACCTGGCAATGTATAAGTTAAAGTGTAGTCCTCGTCATTACCCGTGTTGTGACCGGTATTGACAGTATAATCCCATTGTAGCTCACGCATTTCGTAAGCGGCGATTAAAATAGGTACCCAGCATCAGTGGGTACAGCCAGGCACCCTGCACCGAGGATTATATTAGGAAACCTCGGGGTTTGCATTCTTTACGTAAGTACAGGCATTGCGTGACAAAAGATGAAACCTTGTGATCTTTTTCTTGCCTATGGAGTTTACTGTCTTAGGTAAACACGGGGGGCCGCCGTATACCCTAGAGATCCTTCTCTATTTTCGAGCCTCCTTCTTGTCAACCAATTTTTTTTTTTTTAATTTTTTTCATACACCTAGACCACAGCTACATCTTGTTCGGTGCAGCATAGCTACATATGGCTCTTGCGCCAATAACTTTCATTTACTCATTCGTCCTCTTAATTCTGCGCCTCATTCAAAATTTATAAGTGCGTTGCCAATGGTTTGCTGCATCTCATTGTGACGTAAAAAAACAATCACATTCTTGATGTAATATGGCGCTCAAATTTACGAAATTTGGTACACCAAGTTAAAAGGATTCTCCGACGTTATTCATATCATGCGATCCGACAATAATAGCATAAGTAATAACTGGAGATTTTTTTTAGTTTTATTAACGTCACACAAGAAACAATTCGAGGGCTATTGGCAATTGATCTCGTAATTTTGAGCCTCTCTCAAGTGACGAGGACACCTGAGTTAGCACTCCCGTCTCCTAACTTCTCACCACTCCAACGGAAGAACTATGTGCCTCGACAGATTTAACGTACATGAGCCCCAAGTGTACGGTATATATTTAGTGGCACCAAAGCTCGAACCCCCCATTTAAAGAAAACCAACGGCTGCAAGTCCGCGTGCATGTTCACTAGGCAACCTCTGCCCAATAATGGAATCGAGGATTCAGGTATTGTCCTTTCAAATATCGTCCTGTAACGGGAAAGCTAAGTAATCATTGGATTTAAATTTTCTTTAATTAAAAAGAGTACTACAGATGTATGACATTGAAGAATAACTCCTAATGGAAACTTTTCAATTTTTTTTTCAATCAGCGACAAATATTTTATATGCCCTCCTCACTTTATACGACAGATATTTTTTATGGTAATCAACTAACCCCAGAGCTCATAGTCACCTAATTTTAATTGAAAAATGAGCTGTTTCCGTTGTAATCACCGACACAAAATCTTCTCGAACTTTATTCACAACATCAAGTAAAACATTTAGTCTATCAAAATTCATTGCCTTCAGGGGCTTGCCTTCTTTTGGTAGATAAGGGTGTAACAAACCTGAGTCATCCGGATGATCCTTTTCTTTCCCATGGCGTTTACTGTCTGCGTTAAACACAGGTGAAGCTCCTCCAGGATACCCTAGCAATTCTTCTCTACTTTTATACTCTTTCTCATCAATTGTATGGCCACGGTGACCTGGTGATCATGGTGGTGGTGTCACGACCAGCATTGTTTTCATGGAGTCATGGGTTCGAACCCAGATGCCCCTAACGACCTTCAGTGCATCTGGACTGATTGATATCCCAAGTTCTCTCGATGGTGGGATGTGGAAAATTGGAAAGGGAGGTTCCAGCTCTGGATAGCCCACATGCTGTTTCACGGCATGGTATTAATAAACAATCCCATTCTCGTCAATCGTTTTTGGTTTTTTTCGCCTTTTTAAAACTTCTAGATCAGTTATACCTTGCTAGGCGTAGTGGGGCCACATCTGGCTCTTGCGCCCTTAAACTCCTCACGAACATCAAAATTTGATCTTTCACATAAGCAGCGTTCTTCATTTGGCCAAGTATCTGCAGAATGCTTTCCATCGTATGAGATCCATATTTTCTTCTGAATGCTCGCTGCTTTGAAACAAAAGAACATTTCACATATTCCAAAACGCCTTTTTATATCATTTGTTGCCATTTGCGTTGCAGAAAATAAACTTTTTTTTTCCTGTGACTGAACGTGGAATTGAGTTCACACTTATTGTAGTTGCTCATTAGGAAGAATGTAAGTTTATAAAATTAAGATCTATTTCCTCTTTCTCCTATTAGCATAAAAATTGTAATTACTATTTACTGCAGTTAAAAACTCATGATTATTTATAATTGTCTTGTGTTTGAAATATGTCAGGGTTCAAAACCTACGCTCTTTGCGGAAGAGTGGGGTGTCATTTGACCATGACTCGAAATTTTGCAATTCCCTCGCCACTAACTCTCGCGTTGCTTATAATGCGATGTCAATTAACAATTGAGAAATCAAATCCTCGCAATCTGATCAAAATCCTGTATCCAGGAGATAGTCACTGACAAGCTCTTATGTAGTTCGAGAGCAGATATGATTCAACCAATTCTTGAGATTTTTTCCTACATTTATTACCCTTCAATCATTTCTCATTTCGTGCTTGTAACTGTGATTCAATACAGAACACTCAGTAAAACTATAAAAACACTAAAGCTTTCAAGAATACTTGAAGATTATGATTGATTTGAAGGAAAATAATGTCTGTCTTTTTATAAATGAAATTAGTAATCTGAAACTTTCTGGTTATAGATATTTTTTAAAAATGTTTTTTATGTCCTTAAAATTATTCTGTCAATTCTAATGATTGATATGATTAAGTCACGGAAGTAATTTTTTTTTTCAATAAAAACTATGATCGATTTGGTTTGGCATATAATTTAATGAAACTGCATAAAAGACAATTGATAATATTACGCATTTAAAATATATTAATGAGAAATGTAATATATTTATAAGAAATGTATATTTTTGAATTATGAATATGTTTTGAAGCTTTAAAAATAAAATAGATTTCATTTAAATATGGACTAAAACGTTCAAAAATTCATTTTAAATTAAAAATAATATGCAATTTTATAAGATTAAGGACCTTAAATAAGATAAAGAATTACATATAAATTACCATAGTTATTTATTTATGAGATTAAAAAGTATTAATTCCTCAATATTGTATAAATTATTTATTATTTATTTTACATTAAAATATTTATATACATTTTAGTCTTTTTTTTTGTACAAAATCTTTGATTTAATTTTTTTTTTTATTGATACTTAATTTTTTAGTCTGGAAATTTAAGACTAATAAGCAATTACTTAAGCTATATGTGTGTGCAAAACTTCTGCTGTATTGGACATCGCTAAGTTTAAAGCCTTTGCCCGCTGGTATTCCCCTCCTCCACCCTAAGTCCGTCAATGTTTAAAGCATATCTTAATACTGTATTATCATCGGAGTTATTCGTGTACAAAATTTCATATCGATTAGATTATAAGAATTGGGTTAAAATTAAGTACAATTTTTCAATTGTGTGGAAATACATATTATGTAAATGAATATAGTAATTTAAATAAAAGCTCGTAATAAACGAACTGACAGATAAATCGAGATAAGCCTCATACTTATCTCTATTAATCTGTCAGTAAAAGAGAACTTAGGAAATTCCTTTATGGAAGGGACTCGGTAGGTTAGTAGTGCACATTTTTACATTTAACCATGCAAGAGTAGATTTAGTCTACTGGGTCGATAAAATTTTTAAGCATTGCCGTATACTATACGTAAAAGATATCCACCCATGCAAGTACAAACGCATATTGGCCAACCAATTTTCAGAAAAAGCATTTCAAATCTTTAAGTGCACATTTTATACTTGTAAATTCTGATTCCCGGATAGCGCAGAGGTTCAGAGAAGAGTAATAGCATACTCTCTTGAAACCAGTTGAATAAGCTTCGATTATTCTGTCGAATAACTTCTGTATTAATTATTTAAAAAATATATAATGAGCTTTCAAAAAAACTCAATAATTTACAAATTGAGTGAAGAATGTTATTTATGAACTATTATTGAAGATCGTGAAATACAAATTTAAATTCATATTTTATTTTCAAGCAGTAAAGTAATTTTAATTGCATTTTAATCTTTTAAGGTTATATTTTGCGACTACCAATTATGTTGTAATACAGCGGTAGATGGCGCTTGTGTCGGCCCGAGAAATGATTACATTATTAAGCAGTTAATCTGGTGAAACCATGTGCATTGTGTGTGCGTGTTCTAAGAGTGGAAAAGCGCCGGGAATTTTGAGATTTCATAAATAAATATTTTTATGTACACACAAAGAAATTCTAAAAAGTGTGTAATACACCATTCTCGGTTCTCTCATATTACGTGAAAAATTTATTCTCTGAAAACAGATTTTTTTTAGTACAATTAAATGTTAAAAAATGTTTTAATACATAACTACTTCCTAAAAATCCTAACATTAAAACTCCTAGTTAATTGATTTGTGTGATGTTATTTCAGGTTGAAACTAGCTCTCTCTATATATATTTAGCAATTAAAATTGCTGCATCAAAATTTACGAATGAAGAAAATGAATTATATATTTTTTTCGCTCTCAATTGTATAAATAATAATTACATCAAGAATTCAATTAAATAACTTATCGTGCTAATAGTTTAAATACCTCGTATTTTATTTTTGTATTTAAAACAAAGAGAGAAAACGAACATAATAAAAATCTTTCATAAGCAAGAAAAGGTTTAGTGTAAATATTTCATATAACATGTGTAAAATATCGTATTCGTTATTTTGGTGCATAAAAATTGCTTTATTAGAAAGATGAACTAATTGTCCTCCTTTAGGGAGAACAGTCCTCCTGTTGTAGGTTCTGTCTTTTTTTTTTAAAGTGTCCTTCTTCCTGTCCTCCTTTTCGAGTTTTTAAAATTAATCTGTTAATAAATGTATTCAGAGAGGCCGTGTAAATCTGTTATGCAGATGTTGTATACAAAAAAGCTTTTAGGACATTCAAAACTTAAATGGCTCGCTCGAACACTTGCTATAGAGCATATTTTACCATTATTAGAGCATCTATGCTCATTTTTCTAAGTTTAGCAAATATTTATAAAAAAATAATAAAATTCTGGAACCTATATTTGAATTATAAATTATTGGAAATATTAATGTATTTTGAACATAATCAGGCATCTATTTTCCACAATACGTTTCAAAGGATTGAAGGTAAACATGTTTCAATATAAATCACAATTTGAGGAAAACTTTATTAATAAAAAGAAAATTGTTAAACTTAGAGGAATCAAATCAGGGCACAACGGAAAAGTGCACCAAAGAAGTGCAAAAATTTTACCAAACATGTATCCAATATGTCGAAGAATGGTCTGAAACAAATATCATAGGAAATAACAGTTTTCAATAGTGTTTCTTGACTTCATCGAAAGTAAATTGGGCAGATATTTAAAATTGTGTTAAGGAAATTCCCGATATTAAAAGTGATGACAATGTGATACATATATATAAAGTGATGACAATGTGATACATATATATAAAGTGATGACAATGAGATACATATATAATAATTTATAATAACTGGAATGTTTTCTTGGATGCAAATCAATATATATAATTCTGAGTTTCGAAATAAAAACGGTTAATAGAATATATTTTTTTGTTAAACGACGGTACACATGCATGAAGCTTTATTATCGTACATTTGTTACATTCTTGCTAAGCAAGCTGGAGGTTAACCAGATCTAAAGAGCAAATTTTGGCTAAATGCCCCAAACCGTGATAAGTTACTAAGATGATAACATTTGATTATTTTGGATGAAGCATCGAAACTCAAACAATAGAATATGGAAAAACAATCCAACTATATACAATTTTCGATGTTTTTATTTATTCATAACGTATGAATTACATCCTGTTACTAGGAGAATGCTATTTATTAAAATTGCAAATGCAGAGCCTTTATATAGGATCATTACAAAATATTTGTTAGATTTAAAGATATTATATTTCAACTTTTTTTTCAAACCATTAAATGTTCTAGATGTCATCAATTCGTTACACGACATACATCTTTTAATACGGTTGGCCAGCTCTATCCAGAGAATTTAAAGCATGCCATTGTCGGTTTGTTTGGAATGCGGTGCGGAGGGGTTGAAATCCCGGACATAAAACTACCAAACTTTCGTTTTCGATTACCTTGTTTATGACTTCGGAGGCGCACGTTGATTTCCATTTTATAAGAATAGACTCTATCCACTACATCGAGAGAGAAGCATTTAGTCTCTCGGGACTCCTTTTATTTTCAAACAATCAGTGTTCTGGAATTGGCGAATACTCTGATGGTCCGGTATATGAGATCCATATTTTCTTCTGAATACGCTCTGCACATGAGGAAGCGATGAAGACTGCATATTCTAAACCACGAGACGATTTCTGGTTATGTGTAGCCATTTTGACGTAAATGACGCACAACATAAATATTTTCTTTTTGGTTACTTTGAACGCGAAAATGAATTCTGATAGCTCCTATGGAAAAATGAAATTATGAAATTAGTTTCTTCTTTCATAGCAGTTTCTTTTTTTTTTCTATTAGCTCTGAAGACGTGGCCGTGATAAATTATCCGTCACAGTCTCGCGGCCGGTACATTTTCCGTCTAATCGTGGGTTTCCAGTCTTAATTTCATTTGAAGACTGTATAGTAGGGGGGTGATGCAAACTCAGGTGTCTTCTTCGTCTCCTTACTAAGGCTCAGAATTATGAGGTCCATCGCAAACAGCCCTTGGGTGCTTCTCATTGCGAGACCAATCACTAATTCTTCAATCAAAAGCCCAAAAGAGTGGGAATAATAATTTTTACAATTTTTACTGATACGAAATAATATAATATAATATAAAATAATATAAAAATTTTACGATTTTAATACCCAACGATTATTTTGTAATTCCTCTGCATATAAAAATAATATTTATTATTATAGTTAATGGAATCAGTGGAATGTTTTGAAAAAAGGCGCGTAACTTTCAGAAAATTATAATTTTATCAGTAAATATAAGTAATTGTAATAAGTTATATATAATCATTTCCCCCATTCTGTAAAGTAATCAATAAACGGAGTGTTTTTATTTTGTTCACCATAAAATAAAATGTGAAAAGAAAATGTGATTTGCAATATCGCAAATAAAATAAGCATTAACTAGTCGTCTAGTGCAAAAAAAAATAATTTTCCTTTATTTATTCATTTGTCGTTTCAAATAAAATAGCCTTTTGAGTAAATAAGTACGTTACCTGTTTACGCTAAGTTTGGTTCCGTGTCGTACGAAAGTTGGCGTTCTAGCGATTCTAGTAATGCGTGAACAAAAATACTTATTAAAGATGCTTGCTTTGATATCCATTATCTGAACAGAGTATTATCACCAACTTAAATAACTTATTGATTACATTAAAATTTTATTATTTAACTTTAAATTTAATAGCCGCATACAATTATAAATTTTTACTGTTGAATAATTTACTTTGATTCATTTTGTTGCAAAAGTTAGTACTTTTTTTTACACATTAGGATACTTATAAAGGTTTAAGTCTTCCACAACAGAAAAACATTTGTTAGAATAGGTATGCAGTAACATTATGAGGTGTTCATTTTATAAAAATAAACTTGTTTATTCACAAATGTAAATAATGTATAGTTAAATTAATAATTAACTTAATTTATGATTTCGTATCAAACACTACACAGTAAAATTTAATTTTACCTTGAATCGCTTCTACACCTTATGGGCTTATCATCTTTATCTAAATAGGATAATATGACCCGTAGATAGCGTAGTTATCTTTTTCTTTCTCATGGAGTTTATTGTTTTTGGTAAACACAGGCGAAGCACCCGTGGGGTAAATATAACCGATACTTATTTATATGTTCCAATTGTTTTCGTATGTATCGTAAATGACTTAATTACGTACTCATTTTACTATTAGGTTGAGCAGTACAATTATTCATTGTTAAATAATGCTGCACTCAACTTTAATACAAAAACTGTAAAACATAGGCTTTTTTCTCTTGCTTTACGTAAGATTAATTGAAGCCAATGTACTTAATGAAGCTATATACACTCAGGAACATTGAAATTATCGCACCAAGAAAAGAGCTTCGGATTGAAATGAAATTCAAAAAATTAAAAAGTTCTATGCAGTTTTGCAAAGAACAGATTTAGCCACTCAAGGTGTGTTTTTTTATAATGGTAATTAAATTACTCAATTATGTATAAGAATTAAAGTAAACGATGAGATATCGAGAAATGGACAATATTAAACTCTTCCGATATTAAAATTGAAGCAAACGAAAAATTATTAAATTGAATATAGTTAAGCTAAATGTAATTAAAATTGAATCAAACTTTAATAAATTGAAATTATAATATATACATTTTTCAGAAATACAACTTTAAAAATTTGCGCAATATTTATAAAAGTAACATTATATACACGTAATATTATTATGCATAAGACATGCTAATTTAATAAAATTTAAACATTTTTAATTTTACTCTACACAATTTATAATGTGGGAAATATTAGAATTATGGCTAAATTAGATTTTAAAGAACTAAAAGAAAACACATTTTTAAAAAAAATGCTAATACAAATATTTTTCTCTATGGGATGGCCTGTTTGTTCACAGTTTTAAAATTCTATTGAATATCGTTCTTTTCATTGATTTCTCATAAATAATTCAACTACGGAATAAGAAAGGCATCTTTAACTTTTGACAGTAAAATCAAAAATTTAAAGCACTTTAAGGCCTCAGTTGATTGAACAGTCACTTCACCATCACTGAATTTGCAATATTACCAATTTTGTTTCTCTTGAATTTAAGCATCTGTAAGTCATTTGGTAAACATTTCCCAAGAAGCAACACTTGCGTTTGGTTGTAGTTCTTTCTTATATTGTTAACCAAAACCTTTGCTGACGATTTTTCATTTACGTCTCAAAAAATACTATTTTTTGAGACGTAATATCTTAAAACACATTTACGTATACCAGTTAATTTTTTTTCGTGAACACATATTACATTCATGTGTTTTTCACTTACCTTCATTTTATTCTAAGAGAATAAAGTATTTTCTTTAGAAACGCAAGAGTTTATTGAGAATGAAGTGAAATTGAATAATTTCGCAGGAAGTATTTGAAATTTTATTTCTGCCTTCCTCTTCTTCAAATTACAGTTAAACTTGGATTATTCGAAGCGGAGGAGACTTGGAAAAAATTTCGAATTACTTAAAATTCAAATTAAATATATTTTCGTAAGAGGAAAGGGAAATTCAAATGTTAACTTCATAATCAAAAACTTAATATACAAGCTATATATTTAAGCAATCATATATATAATTCAATACATGTATGTATATTTTTTTAATTAAATGAAACTTTTTTACCATTAATTTTTTACCATTTTACGAGTTAAAACGTCTTAAAAATAAATCTAATTTTACAATTTCATAAATTAAATGTAGTTCCACTTGAAATTTCGTATATTTTGGGAAATCGTGGCTGCCAGTCAAGACGTGGGTTCGAGTCCCCATGTCACTCAACACTTATTGTATATCGGGCTTAAAGTTAAATCTATCCGGGCTTCCAATCTCCTCATTGGCGTAGTGTGGAAGTTAAGTAAAGGAATGCTAGCTCAGGTGTTATCCTTGTCATTTGACCGAGGTTCAAAATTGCGAGATCGGTCCTTCCTTACCTTAATGAAACATCGAATAAGCGACAATGGTGATGATTGATGCACAATTATTTAGTGCGGCGTTAAGGCAATCAAAAAAATTACACAGGTGTTGTTACTACATGCTGGCGTTGCAAGGAAGTTGGGAGAATGAAGCTCCTTCTCTAAAGTTATGAGGTCTACCTAAAAAACCCTTTGTTTTACTTCTAAATCCGATATTAATAAGCGATCAATCTCATTTCGATTATTGCAGCTCTCTTCTTGCTTTCTTGAATATAGAACTTTTTCTAGATCACAGAAACATGCCTTTTGTAAATTAATTAATATTTGGAGTAAAGTGGGGTTAAGAATGGCGGTTTTGCTGAAAATCCTCCCAAACAATAACACTTTTCTTTATTTACGCGTTGAAAAATTATGTTTCAGCATATCATATAGTTTTTAAGAAACTTAAAGAAAATAATTTAAGAGGAGAATTTGGATATATTGCCGATTATATTTTTAAAAATTTAAAATTTTACAGCGAATTTTGGAAAATTTCAAAATCATACAGTTATTGTTTTAATTGATATTTGAAAATAAGTCTTTTTTGTATTATTCTCTATGTTTTAAAGAGCTTTAAGGATTTATTTTATGATAGAAACTTAATTTTGGACGAAAAGATGTTTATACATTAGCTAAAATTAAGCTGAAATCCCAAAATATCGTACATTTTAATATTTAAAAAATATTCGTTTAATCGTAAAATGGTTCCCTTTGTTACATGAAGAGTACATAGCATACGGAAAAAAGATGGTAACGATCGGAGTTGCATTTTAAAAGCACAAATGTATTGAAAAAGCACAAACTAACAACTTTTTTAAAGTTTACTACTCAGAAAAATAATTATGTGTTTTAGGTAACTTAAAGTGTCGTCTTAAAACATTACTTGTATGGATTTCTTACTAATAATTTCATTTTGGAATAATTTCACTTCGTATTTTTCATAATTGATCACTTTTTCAGAGTTTTTTAATTGCACTTGACTAATAAGGAAAATGTTATATATATATATATATATACAATGAGATAATTTTTAATTTTTTTCACTTTTTATATAAATACAAAATTTTACATTTCTTTGGAAGTGTATATTTAATTAGAACATATAAAATCATTAATGCAAAACTTAATTAAAATTCGATCGATAAATATGTTACAAGCAAAACACGAGATATAAAAAAAACAATCATAACGAATGTTGTAGAATATAAAAACAACAGCAAAACGCTACAGTTATGATTAATAGAAAATTAAATAAAAATCAAAACATTTTCGGCAATTTTATTCGAATTTTTTTAAGCAACATCTCCAAAAAATGGGGGAGGACAAATCCTAAAATTTTCTTCCTTACATTTTTAAATTTCACTTCTCTTAAACTTATAATTCTTATGCAATCAGAAGTAACATATCAATCGAAATTTAATAAATTGTTCTTTTAAAAAATAAATGTCCTAATCAATTTTAATATACCGATTCCCTTTAAATTTCGGCAAAAGAAATTTACCAAATCAGTTAGTACAATAGAAACATATTATACGCGCTTCTGTACCATAAACGCTACACTTTTACAAAAGATTTTTTCTCAAAAACTGTTGATCTAGTATTCACTATAAAATTAACCCAAAATTAAATCCATTAATTTCAAACCAATATCAAGCACAGGTCCTACTCACCCCACTCTTCCAGCAACTCCCATCTTCGACACCAGTTTGTAACGTTCTATATATATAAACATAACCCGTCGCGTTTTTCAAAAACCCCTTGTTAAGAACGCAATTAATCACTCTTCTCCTCCGAGCCGAAATCTCCCGAATGAAGCCGAAAATGACAGAATTTATTCTCAAATCGATATTGCAAAAGGACTCGTTTTCAATACTATTGAGCAAAAACCAATTAGTGGACGCTTCAATTCAAGAACCACGGGGGGCCTCCCAGCTGTATTAATTATGTTCGTTTTAATCAACTTTGAGGGTCGGGGGTGTGCGACAGCCGTCGCTTGCAGGAGATCGTTTGCAGCAATCGAAAGAAGTGAAGGGAAGTGAGACCGGTTATTGGCAACGTGGACCTTATTATTGGCATTTAGGAAATGTCACCTGTTTGCTGCTTAATGAATCTAAGAGGACCGGAGTTTTTGTGTTTGTGCAGGGGGATATGAATTAATCAAGATTCTGTATTTCTCGAAGTAAGAAAAGATGGAAGATGCGTTTTTTGTGTGAAAAAGATGGTGTATTGAAGATGGGAAAATCTGCTCGTTTTGAAACATTGTTATGTAATTTGTAGGAGAATTTGTAGAGAGGGTTTGATTAGTTTTTCGGAGAAAGTTTTTCTCTTGTGTTATAATTAATTATGATTTAATTGTTTGTAGTATTTAAGGCAGAAGATTGTAAAAAAATTTAATTAGTTTCTAATGACATCTGTAGCAATCTTTAAACAATGTTGCACGATTTGGCATTTAAATTATTGTTATTTTGAAACATTTTCATGTAATTTGTGGGAACAAGTAGCGTGTTTTGATTAGTTATCTTTTTTTGTTTCAGATTAGTTTGTTTAGCTTCGCAGAAATTATAATTAATTGTTCTTTTGCCACATGATGTAATTAATTCGTAAAAAAAAATTCAGAAGTTTATTGATTTGAATAAGTTACCAATGGTAAGGACATTTTCAAAATGGTTAATATGGTATATAAATAATTTCGATAAATTTTGCATGAAAATAGGTTCATGCACTTGTTTTATCAAGCATAATGCTTCAGCAATTTCATTAACATGTTAGTTATTGATGTAAAAAAATGAATTTTGCTAAATAAATTTTAGACAGTTGCATCCACAAAACAATAAAATGTATCATTATAATAATTCATAGTTAATATTAATAATTATTTTATGATAAAAAAGATATTATTTCTTAAATATAAATGAAAAGAAAAGTAGTTTTATTTTAATGAAGGTAAACAATTTTGATTATTTCCTTTCAAATGTTAGTTTCTTTAAAATTTTTGAATGAAGCTGTCACATTTTACAATATTACGAAAAAAAATACAATTTTGTCAAAAATAATTAAGTAGGAATAAAAAATTACTTTAAAAAGCTATTTGAAGGAAAATATTTTAAATATTAAAACATTACATTTTTTTAAATGTCTCACCTATTTCCACACACCGTATTACTTGGATTTAAACTGCATAATATTTACAAATTGAAGTTTCTTTTCTAAGTCCTCACGTTGCCTACGTGAGGACGTCTGGAGGATGGAAATTCTTATAAATAATAAATGAATCTATATGATGAAAAAATATAAAATTTCTTTTTTCGCATGTCGTTCTTTACAAACTAATCGACATATAAAATTTCGGTAACAAAACAAGAAATGGTAATCACTGTGCAGGCCTGCCATTAGTAAATTAAAAAAAATAACTCGCATTCATTGTGAAGGAGGGGTCGCGGTAGCCTAGTGGTCAAGGTCGTGGACTCGCGGCTGGCTGTTTTCGTTCAGTCGCGGATTCGATCCTTGGCCGCCAAAGACCCGCCGTGTAATTTCAAAATTTCAAAAAAATTTCAAAATTTCGAGGTCCGTCGCCAATAGCCCTTGTGTTGCCTCTAGTGCAACGTTAATAAAAACTAAACTAAAACTAAATCATTGTGAAGGAATTTCCACAATTAATTGAACATGTTTCTTTAATACCTCAGCCAACGAAAGTTTTTGGAAGTGTTTACTTTCTTCTAACGCGAATGCCATGGTAGTCTAGTAGTCATAGTCGCAAACTCGCTCCTGGCGGTTTTCGTCGAGTTATGGTTTCGAGCCTTGATGCCACAAAAGATCCGCCATGTAGCTGCGGCTGATGCACGTTTAACCTGTTGGGGCCCTAAGTACTCCTGATGGCATGGTGTGGAATTTAGGAGAAGAGGGGGCCACCTCAGGTTTCGTCTTAGTCACTTGACCGAGGCTCAAAATTACGAGAAAAAATGCCAATAGCACTCGCTTTGCTTTTAAAGCGACATTAATAAAACTAAATCATATCTTCTTAAGCGAAATAGTGCCAGTTAAATATGTATCACTGGTACATGCACACGCGGAGAAATATAAAATGCCGAATTAAAGACTCCTTTTTTTGTGCCATACATTTTAAAAATAATAGTAGAGCTTAGATTGTTTTGTGTACTTACTAATTACATTTCAACCTTTTTATATAACCATGAAAGTAATTCTTAGTCATTTTTTTTCCTTAGTTCAACTAGGACATGGTTTTGGAGACGCATTGCTATTTAAGTACAGTTAAAAAAGATTTTTCTACTTAATTATGCAAAATACTTTATTCCTCATATATAAAACGCTACATAAAAATAGCGAACCAACTTTTTATATGACATTACCGAATACTGTCTATGAAAAAATTATAGAACATTGTAATTTTGGAAATTAATATTTTTAATATTTAGATATTACTTATAGAAATTTTCCTCCACTTTATGCATCGGGATCCTTTATAAAAGAATAAAAATTCAGAAACATATAGTATAATAGTTTTTTTTTAAAAAGTACATAAATTCAAATCTGTCCCTTAATTCATGTTTGAATTCAACCTAGAGAGAAAAAATCCTTTTGGACAAAAAAAAATTACTTTTACAATTTTATCAGATTTTTATAATATCATTATCAGGCTCTCAAGAAATCTAAGCTCTACCAATATTTTCAAAAGAGATATGTCACAAAAACCATGAGTTTTAGATACGGTACTTTATTATTCCTCGCTTGTCCTGGTGCCCTTAAGTCTTAAAGTTGTCAAATCAAAAATATTTACTTCACAAAAATCAAACCTTTTTAATCCATAAATCACGCATTTCCCGGGAGAATTCCAAACTTCCTGAAACCAACCCTTTCTCCCAAACAGCGACGCTTAATTTCTTCCTCCCCCTTGAACATCACCTAAGGGCGAAAGGAGGGGTGGCCCCAAATCGCATTCGTCCAGCCGTGTCACCTTGCGACTCGATTAAATTTAAACAGTCGAGAGACCAGCGGAGCGCTTGCATTGTCTGAGTCATGGAGAAAAGTGTCAGGATCGCCGGCCGGACACATAATAAGTCCCGGGATACCGTGACACCTGTAATTATGGCCGGACTATTTCTCATCACGGATGTGATATTGTCTCGGTCTCTCATTATGCGACTCGAGAGCAGGAGGTGCATTTAAACGGATTTATGATTCATCTAATTTCATTATTCTTAGATGCAGATGCTGGGCTGGCGTCTCGCAAAATATTGAATAAATGATTAACGGGAGGGTGATTAAAAGTAAAGGTCCACACTTAAAGAATAATTTGAAGCTCTTGTGATCATGCAAAGGTTGTTTTGAAAGAGTCTTCCTTTATTGAGGAGTATTTTCCAAACTTTTTTCCAGTGACTCTGTATTTTACGTGATCCACTAAACTTTTATACTCCATTTGGTGATGTGTAGGTAAAATAAAACACTTAAATATCAATATATTTTCATTAGCTTTAATGTTTGCTTATTGGAAATATAAAAGTGTTTAGAAAATTTTAAAAAGATCAAATTATTGAGAATCGTGAAGCTGTTTTTTTCTAAGAACTTCCTGTTTGGTAGAAAAGAGTATATTTCAAACCTTCTAATCTGTTTCTGTGGCTGCAATAGCATAGTGGCCATGGTCGAGGACTCACTTCATTCCACTAAAGATCCTCTGTGTAGTAGTGCAGATGAACTCTTAATCTGTCGCTGTTTCATGACCTTTCGTTGGCGAAGTGTGGAAGTTTGGAGAGGAAGGTAATAGCTCAATTGCTGTCCTTGTCCCTTGGTTAAAACTCAGAATTAGATGATCCATCGGCAAAACACTTAGATCGACGTTAATATAACATTTATCATCAAATACTAGATGATAGTAAATGAAATCTCATCCGACAATGATCTTGCACTATACCTAATCTTCAATACTATTAGCTTTAAAAAAGCTTTGCAATTACTATCTCGTGTTTCAGTTGAAATTTCCGCAGCAACTACAATCTTCTCTTGCACTGAAAAATAAGAGTGTTATCTTGTAAGATCAGATTTTAATTATTCAAATAATCTTAAATATCATAGATTAATTCCGCATATTCATTGCGAGTTGTGATATCGTCCCGAAAATTGCTGGAATAGAAAATTGCACCCGATATATTTTTTTTTCTTTTTATCTTCCCGGGATTCTCTCGTCATTCGTCAAAATCTAGTACAAAGCTTTCCAAAATTTACTAAAAAATAAATCAATTAATTTGGCTTCATATAAAAAAATCAACTAAGCCTTGCATCAAAAAGAAAACAGGTAATATTAAAATCAGCAATTATTCATCAGCAATTAATGTATTTAAAATTTCAAGTTTTTTGTAAGGCTTTAAATAATAAAAGAATAGTATCATGAGTGCGGCTATTTTAAATAAGTTGAGACAGTATTCTTTGCCCCAAAGAGAATTAATCTGCATTGGATTTCTTCTCGTGTGGAGCTCTCACATAAAGAAACCTCAGACACATTGGCTAAAAGAGGTACTTGTGAATATTTGGTTCTCTCATCACCTCTAAGGAGTAAGCTCTAAAATTGAATTTTAAAAATGTAACGTATGTACCCATATCACAGAAAAAAATATCTGTTTTTCTCAAAGTGTGTTTATGACTTTTGGAACACTTTTATGAAAATCTGCTGTGTCCATAATGTTAATGTTTAACAGATCAGGAAATTAGGTGTTTTTCTATTCAGTGAAGGTAATAGTTTTTTGAATAAAGACTCACAAATTTTATATATTGCACAATATTAGTAAGACCATTGATGAATTTAAATCGTAAACGCTTTAAATTTTATTAACTTCAAATTTTGAAATTATAATTATATTCAGTGCATAGAATAACATGTTAAATATTCTTCAAGTTTTTGCAGTGATAAATGTCGTAGAATATATTCAAGATTTTCCAGAATGTAAGCACATGACTTCAAAATGGGAATACAACTATTGATTAATAGCTTATGCACGTATATTTATGTATATAAATATAATTTCCAAAAAATAACCATATGCATAAATTTCACAGGCGCTTTAGTTTTAAAATATAAGCTACAATAATAAATTGAAATATAAGTTTAAATAATAAACAGGCGTTACAATGTTTACAATGTTAAAAAGGGTTGAACTCGGTAATAATAATTTGTCAAAGACCTGAAAATATACAAAATAGCATCGAGAAAAATAAAATGTTTTATTTCGCAAAATCTCGAGTCATTTAAATGATGGCCATAGGAAACCACAAGATGCTTACTTTTATTATAAGATCTTCATACAAATTCTGTAAATGTATTTACTTGGCCATTTTCAATCTATTGCAGGTAAGTTTTGTCGCAGTTACTGAGTAAATATAGCGAAATTTGTTTTGAGTCAAAGCATCAGGAAGAAAAGTTATTCGAAAATAAATTACATTTAGTTGGATAGGAAAATGTATTTTATGTACTAATTAGAATGATGATTAATATTATTTGAACTTATATTCAATTTCCTATAACCATCATATGTCGCTAATATAAAAATAATTTTAACCGTTGCACCAAATATCTGAGGAGGCAATAACTTATTTAAGGGACACAATACATTTGGAACTACTTTTTTTTTTAAACTAGATACCTTGATACATATTAGGAAAAGTTTTTTTCACCATATCTTAACCCACATAAAATATGCATTTCGGAATATTTAATTTCAAACAAATGGTTGTTTGACTTTTCTTTTCAAAATATTTCATTATATTCAAGTTATTTTAAAATTTGTAGAAATAAGTATTAAAGTAAATATTTTTAAACATGCAATTTTTTTCTCAATTCTTAGAAGTGTTTTCTCACTATTCTGTGTAGGGATTTAATTGTATCAGAGTTATTTATATTCGCACACATTTTTTTTCTATCAATTACTTCGAAAAATAGTAAGACACAGCTATATCTATGTATATGGATTCCTTAAAAAATAACTATTCGTCTACGTCTTTATCAAATAAATCATATATAAAAAAATATTATGAATTTGTTACGAAAAACTACTAGAAAATAATTCGAATTTTTATATTGATTACAAAGAAAGTCTTAACATTTTAACTAGATGAACACCATAAAAATATAAAAAAAAGTTGAGTAAAAATGGTTTATAATTTTGACAATCAATGCCTCGAGAAAGTGCATTATAAAAGTTTTGCAGGTGAATGAAATGGCTAAGCACCACGTTAGAGAAAATTTCAATCACTCTTTAAATAGTGTAGCTAGAACTCTATGAAAATTTATACATTAGGAAGAAAATCCATGTACTTAAAATAAAATCAAATATAGGGTTATTCAAAATAATTCAACCGATGTCTACATTACATTCTTTGAAAAATATGCGACACATAATAATTAGTAATACTTGAATGCAAAGGGAAATTTTAGAAGTTTTTTTTATAAAAAAGTGCTCCATATGGCATCCATTAGTTATAAGTTTAATGTCAGTTCGGTATGTAATTTCTTGTCCAAAATGTTGTAATATGTCAGTGGTGATTAAATGTACGGCAGCAGATATCCGTTGTTCACATTGAAATAAATTTGTGGGTAATGGTGGCGCATACTCCACCTTTTACAAATCCCCGAAGAATTAGCAAGAGGCCATATAAGATGCCTTAGAATGCCAGCTGTGTACCTCAAGTCATCTGGTCCTCTAAGACCGATTTAGGAGAGGGGGTGCCAGCTCAAGTGTCGTTCTTGTCACTTGACAGAGGTTCAAAATTACAAGGTCCGTCGCCAATAACCCTCGTGTTGTTTCCAGTGCGACGTTTGTAAAAACTAAACTAAAACACTTCGACCGATTCAACTGAGAGGTAAATCCGTGAAAGCTTCTAAAACTGCTTTCGTGAAATAGCTTCACGAACAACGCACGTGGGCCATCTATTTTTCCCAATATAAAACTAATACATATTTTATGTATTATTTATTTTCTGTTTCACTTAGTTTTGAAAATATGGAATTCAGAAATGTGGTGATTCATTTCGAAAAACCATATATTTTTCAATATTTTGGTCATATTTAGGGCATTGTTTTCTTTTTCTTTATTAATGAATAAATTTTATTTCAAATTAAGTATGGAAAGAATAGAATTACTTAAGGCAGAGCCTTAAAAATCTATTGGCCAGTTATATTGCAATCAATGAGGCAAATTACTTGCATAATTACCAAGCTTGTGCGTCTCAAGTAACTATACCTGAGAAATCAGAGCCGAAACAACCTGAAAATAGAAACATTTGTAATCTCAAAATGCGATTACGTTGCATAGGCATATTTACGTTGAGATTAATTTAGGGTTGCTGATAATGTAAATTTTTCAGTTTATTTATTTATATAATAATTATTATTATTCCATTTGTCTGGTTTGATTAATATAATTTATTTTAATAAACTCTGATCACGTTGGTTTCACTTTTTATGATTCTGTAAATGCGTTTACGCAGCCTTTAGATGTTTACTGCAGGGAAGCATGACAGATGTCCTAACCTCTTTTACAATACTACGGCGATTATATTTTATTTTGTTAAAATTTGTGCGCATTTTTTTCTTTGATAGTCAGGAAAACCTTTTTTTTTTTAAAACATTTTCTTTTACCAAAAGCCTTTTATTTCTTGAACATTACATCATAATTAAGGCGTGTTAACTTATTTAGTATATAAACTGAACCACTTTTCATTTGGGAAAAAATTACTTTACTTAAGCAGTATATACATACGATATTAAATTAAAACATTTATTTTCTAACATATTTTTTTCAGATTTATTTTTTAGAAAATATAAAGTTATATGTGAGAATTAAAATTCTCTTAATGTGAAATTTCTAATCTTTTTTTATGTTATGAAATATTATTTTATTTAGATTTTTAACTTTTTAACGCTTGTTAATAATGATAAAGATTGAGATTTTGAAAAGCAATGTAAGAAAAATTTTCTTTTTTTATTTCGTGAAAATATTTTTCTCGTTAATGAATGGCTTATTATTGAAGAAATATATCTAAAATAACAATATTTTGGCAATTTTATAAACAAATGTGAATGTAATACTTTCAAAAAAATTACAATTTTTATAATTCATCATATTTCAAGACAAACCTATCAGTATTTTTTCTTTTAAATTTCTAACTTTTTCTTTTAAACTTCTAATACAAGATAGTTTCATCAGATCTTTTTTCAAAATCAATTTCTTTGATGAGTATAATGTATTGAGTGTTATTTAGTATCCCTTAATTTATATTAATTTTTCATTTAAGGTATCCGACTACGTTAAGAACTCGAATTTCGGAGAAAATATCGATTATTTTTATTTATCCATTAACGTATTTAAAATCTTCTATTTCTAAAGCTACCTTCCATTTTTTGCTACGGTACATAGAAATCAAGTTATAAGTATTTTAATATCAGTCAATTCCTTTGTTTTCTGAACAAGTTTTAACTTTAAATCCCTTTTATGAAGAATATAATTTTCAGTTTGTTTACAATTTTTGAAACATAATAACTCAAATGTTTTTTTTTATATATATATTGATAGAATATGGTAAAAATATTTTTCATACTATTCGTAAGATCCTGAACTAGGAATTATGTAATGTATGGTATATAAGTGGATTTATTCAAATTTTAATGCATAAGAGAGGGGGAATTGTTTAAAAAAATACGCGTGCTGTTATTTCGACTCATAATAACTCTGCAAATAATGTGAATTATTTAAAAATCATAGTTCAGGCTCTGTACAGGTGTCATATCAATATATATGCAGAATAACAATGTTATTGAAAGATTTTTCATGAAAGGAGAATATTTTGATAATGTGCTATATTTTTCTTATTTTATGCTAAATATTTTATTTTAAAATTTTTCCATTGTAATAAAACTTTTCAAATGCTTTTTTACGTACATTTTAATTCAAATGATACCAAATATCAAAAAAAAAATTTCTTTATACGTTTTTTCAAAATCATGGTTCTGTACGTTGTCGGATACCTTAATAAACACCCAGCTATAACAATCCATAATAAAATAAGCAATAATTTGCATACCGCATTAAGAATTGCAGCTATTTCTTTCATCTTAGATAGGGTTTTATTAATTTGATTGGTGTTAGATATTTGAGAGTTGCGGGTTTAAAGAGATATAAATTCTTTTGAAAAACATAGTATAGAATAATGAAACTGATTAATAAGAAATATATTGAATACCAAGAAGTCTGTACAGAATATCAAGGAATACATACTAAATACTATTAATGCTGATACCTCAAGGGCTTGCTTTCTTCAGGTAGGTTGGACATCATGACCGCAAGGCACCCTAGTCATCTTTTTCTTTCCTATGGGGTTTACTGTCTTTGGTAAAGACGGATAACGCACCCCCCGTGGAACCCTAGTGATTTTTCTCTATTTTCGACCCTTTTTGTCGATCAATTTGTGTCTTTTTAATTTCTTCACGCCTAGACCACAGTTAATTCTTACTTGGTGCAGCATAGCCTCATCTGGCTCCTGCGCCAATAACTTTTACATTCATACACACACTATTAATGCTGAAGAAAACTTTCTTGGATACTAAGAGATACTATATTGAATACTAAGGGATACTATATTAAATACTATGAAATATGTACTAAATTCTAAGAAAATTATGCTGAATTCTAAGAGAAAACTCGAATTTTTTTACGTGATGTTGTGCGGGATTAGTTTAGTTTTTATTAACGTCGCACTAGAAGCAACACGAGGGCTATTGGCGACGGACCTCGTAATTTTGAACCACGGTCAAGTGAGGAGGACGACACCTGAGCTGGCACTCTCCTTTCCTAACATCCCCACCACGCCTACGGGAGGACTTTGGGCCACGAACAGATTTAACGTGCATCAGTCCCGGCTACACGGCGGGTCTTTAGCGGCCAAGGATCGAACCCGCGACTGAACGCAAACCGCCGGCCGCGAGTCCACGACCTTGACCACTAGGCTACCGCGGCCCGATGTTGTGCGGGAATTATAAGTTTGAAGCAGCAGCTTCATTATTGCTCTTGGCGCGATAATGCTATTCAAAATGACGTGGGCTTACCCAAAAATTCATAATTAAAAACATGTCATTAAATCAAAAATATTTTAAGGAATATTAAATAACTTCATATAAACTTTTTCAGTGAATTTTCTTTTGAATATTTGCAAAAATTAGTTTCGATTTTTTCGAGTTCCCTTTTTTTTTGGCACAGAAGTGCTCAAACTGAAATCACGGAAATTAAATAACTTTTTAATATCTCTCCAACACAAATTTATTATCACAAATATATTATCACATTAACCGTTACCATTTTGATAAATTCTTTTAAATACAAGCAACTTTCTAAATTCAATTTCCTCTTATATGTAACGTTAAGTAATCTTTTTAGGGGTTTTCTATACATAATATCTCTCATCCTCCAAAATACTTTAGTAAATATATATCTTTTTCTTTCCCGAAAAATATCAGTTTGTATAACACGCATAATTTAACTGAAAACAACATTGTATGAGAATTGACAATGGATTCTACTGAAAGGACTTTTATTTTTGTTTAAAATGGCTTGTTAACTATTTATATGAAGTATTTTTAGAAGCAAATAAAGTGAAAAAAAATTATTCATACAGCAATAGTATAATATAACAAGAGGTTTTGAATTTAAGCATCATCTAACGAAGTGGTGGTTTCTTTAACATAATAAATCATCACCATATATTTGCCCATTTTGTTTCATACTGTATTATCGCGAAGCAATTTATGACATTTTCCTGTTCGCAATCTTAAATAGCAAAAATGATGCTTATAAACATTTCCATTTCTGCTTAGATATTTAAATGAGACATTATCTGGATTCTGAATATCATTTGTTGAAACAGGCTCTCTAAACTTAGGGAGGATAGTAATTTTATTTTCCGACTTCAAACGAGTAGATATTTAAGAAAGAAAACGTAAATAACGTTCGTACTTCGTTGGTTTGCTTACATTAAAATTATTCTTGGGTGGCTATAAAATATTCTTCATTGTGATAGCGAAAATTTATCGTTGATTTCAGAATATTTTGCTTTATTTTTTGAAGAACTTTATGTTAAAAGAGGGAGTGATTAGAGTTAGCAATTTTTTTCATGCTTAATATATCACTTAAGTTTTTGGACAAACGTAGCATTTTTACATTTAAAATAAAGATGATTGGCTAGAATTCTTTAAGAAAATCACGCAAAGATATTATCAATTTCCTTTGTTCAAGTTTCATTCATTAACATAATAAATTTAATTTCATATTCGTATTTTCTTCATGTTTCTAAACTTTTGAGCAGTAAAGATTAAAATGATGATCAATATCTCTTTGCACGAGGAATATATTATCGCTCAAGTACATAATTTTTTACTGTAAGCATTAAGCGTTAGAAAATGATATAAATCTGTATGGTTAAAAATGCTAATACTTCTTACTACTCTAAAATAAATGAATTTCAAATATTTATGGCTATGGTGCAAAAATTACCCATGAGAGGGATGGGAAATGGGGTAACTCACTGTTGTATTTTTGATTAATCAAATTTGTTTCTAGTTTTGTATGAAGTCCATGAGAATGACACCCTTTGCCTCCCATAAAACAGACACCGGAACTTTTCCAGCTGTCTTCACCTTCTTTGGAGTGACCGCGATAGCCTAGTGGTCATAGTTGAGGACTCAGAGATGGCGTTGTTTATGTCCAGTCGCACGTTCGAGTCCTGATGCCACTACAGCCCCACCACCTCCCCATGCAGCAGGGCTGATGCACCTTAAATCTAGTCGAGATTCAAAGCTTTCCCATTGCGTAGTGATGAAGCTAAAAGAGGGAGGAACCAGTTCAGGTTCAAAAATATGAGGTTCGTTGCCAATATTATTGGTATTACTTCTCAATGAGACATAAATAAACAATTACATCTCCTTCTTTAGAGCAGATTTTTTTGAAAGCAACTCATCGTTTTTATCCTTGCTGTGTTTGCAGGGTGTATTGATGATTCTTGATCTCATATATTATGAGAATTGGATGCAAAAGGATCAAAGATAACTTATCACCGCAACAATTAAATCTATATTCGCCAGCAAACGTCCGGCAAATTCAAACTAATCTTTAAATCAGTGTTAATTTTGTTTTGGCGTCGTTCGTAAATTTTGTAAAGCACTTATTTAATATTCGTGTTCACTCAAATTTCTTTATCATCAGACTGTTTATACTTTTCCTTCCGCAATAGTATGTTAATTCTCTCGAGTCTTAGGGCCGCGGTAGCCTAGTGGTCAAGGTCGTGGACTAGCGGCTGGTGGTTTTCGTTCAGTCGGGGGTTCGATCCTTGGCCGCCAAAAACCCGCCGTGTAGCCGGGGCTGATGCACGTTAAATCTGTTCGGGGCCCAAAGTCCTCCCGATGGCGTGGTGTGGATGTTCGGAGAGAGGGGTGCCAGCTCAGGTGTCGTCCTCGTCACTGGACCGTGGTTCAAAATTACGAGGTCCGTCGCCAATAGCCCTCGTATTGCTTCTAGTGCGACGTTAATAAAAACTAAACTAAAAAAAAAAAATCTCTCGAGTCTTAGTGTTCTCTCGTTTGGACAGTGTGGAGAGTAGGATGCCAGTTCAAGTTTCGTTCTCGTCACTTGACTGGGATTCAAAATTATAAAGTTCGAACCCAATTATTTTCGTGTTGCTTCTAAGTGCGACGCTAATAAGCAATCAGTCAATCAATCTACAACGGAATTCATTTGTGTTAAATATCACTCTAAATACGAAGATGACATTTATTTGTGTTTCACTTGACCCTAAGGAAGTCATAAAATGGAATAAAATCTCACTAAATGAGTAACAATAATCAGAACAAACATTACAATTTGACTACAATAATTGATTTACGTGTTTTATAAAATTACCAAGAATTTTTACAGGACATGCTTTACGGATAGGAAAATTTTTAAATATTCAATTATCTGAAACATTTTTAGGATTCATTTTTAATTTTTCTGCTTTATTTCTGATCATTTTTTTTTTGTTACTAGTCGGTTTGAGATCACGAAATATATTGAAATGTTCTTATTTTACAAGTCTCTATTTTGTGAATGCATTTTGTATTACATTTCCATCACTGTTGGTTTACTGATCGAACTGCTTTGATTTACCTTTTTTACTCACTTATATACATGCTAACTGCCTGTTTATGCTTTAAAACTACATAAGGGATATCATTCTATTGTACGTGAAGTATATAAGACTTTATTATATGAATTAGAACTTATACTATGCTATGATCAACACTAATAATTCAGGAAGTTGTGTTAAACACACAATTCAATAATAACTTCTACTCTGATATCCAATCTAAAGGGGTAAATTTAAACCCTGCATGCAAAATATTCTTCAGTTTACTTTCTATGAGAGCAGTAAAAAGTTGATAAATTGAGTGATCGAAAAAAACTATCAGAAATATTTTTTATTTGTTTGCTGGTTTTATTTTTTGAAAGGTTATGCGATAACTTTTGGAATTTTAAGAGGAATTCCTTTTTTTTTTATTTACCTTGAAGTTTAAATGGTCGTTTCAAAATACAAACATTCCAAAACAATGATTTGAACAGCCTGTTATCACTTCTAATTTGGATAGGCAGTCTGAAGGGGAAAAACACACGTAACATATATCCTACGCAAAAGACTTTCAGAAGTCATCAATTTTTAATTCTTTCAAAAATTATTTTCAACTTTCCAGCTCCTAATGTTCCTGCCATCCAAATTCCAGGTGGAGTTAATGGTAGTTGAACAACTCAGCAACTGTTAAAAAAATATATCAGTACCAGTTCTTACGAAAAAAGGACCTTCCTCTCCCCTACTTTTTTTTCGGTTCTTTTTGTTGATGTACTTTGTTCTCTGCGTTCCCTCCTCGAGTTTTAAGAGACGCGATTCGTTTCTCTGGGGTTGAGAAGGGGAAGAAGTGAAGTGAAATAAACAAAGTAAAAATACGCCCATTACCGAGTGTTGAAACGTCCAGAGATGAATGACGTCATTAGACTCGTGACGCGTGACGTGAGGAACTTGTCATTTCCGCTTAGCGCCATCTACCGGCGACGCCACCCGTTATTTGTCTCTGAGGGGGAGGGGAACTTTTGTGAAGTGGGGTTGCAAGTTTCCTGCTTTTATTTCTCGTCTGCTTTTTATCTACTTTTCTTGCTCATTTATTTTTATTTTTAGGTTTTGGCTTGACTCTTGACTTTCACTGTAATTGATATATTTTCTTTTATGTTTTTTTTTATTTATTTAACAATCTACTTTGTGAATAAACTCAAGAACTGGACACATTAAATTCAATGAATTGTGCAGTTCATTTTCACTCAAATTTTATTCAAAAGCAATGTTATTTATTAAAAGGTTTTTAAAATATTAATTTGAAGCAATGCAGGTTTCCACATATTTCGTTTCATTCATTTCAATAAGTCGTACAGTTCATTTTCACTTAAAATTTTATTTATAAGGAATATTATTTATTAAAAAGTTTTTAAAATCTTAATTTGAAGCAATTAAGGTTTCCGTATCTTTCTTTCGTTACATAAATATTATTTAAATAAAAGTAAGAGATTGTTAACAAACAGTTTTCTTTCAACTTAAGTAAGCTCATAAATTTCTTTTATACACAACAACAAAGCCGTATTGAATGAAAAAATATGTTACAAATCGAACATAATCCGTTGCTAATGCTTTAAGTTTAATTTTTCTTTTCCAGAATGCTTCTATGTTTATACTTGAAAAATACTTAAAAGCACGTACGTAAACTTTAAAAAAAATTGTTGATTCTAAGTCTAAATATTCTATGATAAAGACAAAGTTGTTCTGTGATTATTTCTAGGAAATTCAACAGTCTTAAGTTGAAGTAATCAAAAAAACTCATTTGCTTCTGAGCAATACTTTCTTGTAATAGTTAAGGCCCGATAAATACAAATACATTTAAATTCAATATTATCCAAGAACTATTACAAAGTTTTAAACATGCGTATTTATTCAATAGAACTAGATTTCTTTTACAAATGAGAATTTCAATATCATAAGGCAACTAAATCAATGTTAGAGTTACTAAATTGCGAAAATCTAAGCATTGTTCAAAAAATGCCAAAAATAAACAAAAATACATTATTCTATTTCAAAATAAGTGAAAGAAAGATTAAATTTTAAAAATAATACTAAGGCTCACTTTTTCAGGTTTGTTTGTTTTTAATCTAGATAAATGTAACCCTTTTTTAAAAAAAATGTGTTGTGATATTTAATGAGAGTTAAGAGTTTGTCTTAGTTCCGTGTTAGAATGTTTCCAAAATTATACGATTTACTGATTGTTGCTTTACCTGAGACTCAAAATTGAGGTTCGTTGAGAAGGTACTAACTCAGATGTGGATTCCGAGAATTAAACTTGTGGTTTGCTTACAACAGATTTGTGTAACGGTACAGTGATTTTAATTAAAATCAATCAACGCAAGTGAAAAAACAACTTTCATCAACTACTTTTGTGTAACGAAAATCATAAAAGCAACAGGTTATATGTTATGCGGTATCTCTTAAACTGTTAAATTAAAATATTATCATGACTTCTTACAACTTTACCTGTTTGATTATTGTTCCTCATCATTTATTTAAATATTGTTTTTAATTGTTTAAATTAGCTTATTATCCCTACCCTAAAACTCTCAGATTCTTTTTATTGACGGAAATAATGCATAGAAAATTTTCTGAGATTAAAAATCACAAATTTAATGAACTAGCTGGAGTATCCGTTCTCTTCAAGAAGGAAAATTTTAAAAAAAGCTTGGTGAATAACTTTCTGGAAACAAAGATGGAGCATGAGGTTTGCAAATATGAGGTATTATGCATCAGAGATATGCGTAGCAAAACAATAATTCTCCTTTGTTAAAAAGAGAAGAGGGGGGGGACCTAAAACTCGTGCATTGAAATTTAAGCTGAAAATTTATGTCAAATCCACTTACTTACATTTCCCCCAATTTTTTCTTTAAATCTTTAAAATATTTCTATAATTTATTTCAGCAATTTTAACAAACGTATGGATTTGTATAAAGCAGCAAACCAACAGTTTATGACATCCGATTACCTCGGATGTTATCTTGTGCCATCACTAATATCTAATATTAAACAATAAGACACCAATAATTACAGAACCACCAAAACCACTTTCAACATTTATTAATATATATCCTTTAAGACAATAATGATATAGCTCTCCAGGTCAAGTTTACTAATACTTTACTTCAACCCACCAATAATAATTTAACAACTTCTTACCAACTGCTAGACTGAATCTGTAACAACTGTTGAAAACACTAGAACAAATCCTCATTCGATTGTTTTACACTCGGACCTCAACTCTAATCCTTAAATCAGCTTTCTAATACTGTAACACTTAGATTCCACCTCCTCTCGCTGCAACACCTCTCTGATCCTCCTTCACCTCTCTTCTCTACTCCTTCAGATGGAGTTTATATACTTCTTAATTTAACTGCTTCACTTCATTCCTAACTGCTTTGCATATTACATTCTTCATCACGTTTCATTTTTGGTTGGGCAAAGGTTGTTTAGCGAAAGCAATCAATCTCAATTGAAAAGTCCCCAAGGTTAGTGAAGAGAAACCGCGAATAGCCCAATGTCACAAGTTAAACTTTCGTTTTATATAACATCTAGTGTGGAACAAAAATAGCATTTTTGTTATTTTTAACCAATTTCAAAACATTAAATTGCGTTAAGAAACTTATTAAAGTGCAAAAATTTTAGCGCCAAAAGTTTCTGAAAAAAATTATTACATCTGTTGAGGAAACACGGAAAAATGGTGAAAAAAGGGGAATGGGTGCGAAAAGTATAATAAAAATAAAATAATTATTTTGGTGGGAATATGCTTACAGTTCATTCTGTATTTCAAATTAGCATCTTAAAAACTTGCAGTGATACTATCAACGGTGTGTATTTGTGTAACGAAAAAGCAAACAAAAAATTTAAATATGTGATAATATTTTTTTCAAACATTGTAGATTATTTGCACTTATTACTGATATTAAAATATACACATGATTAAACAAGAACAAAATTCAATAAACTGAAAAAAAAATGAATATGTATCTTAGTATTTTTCAATAACGATTTCAGAATGTTTGTAACTTGAACATATAACTGATATTATAATTACTTTGTGTGTGTTTAGTAATGTATGTGTAATTTACTAAGAGCAACTTTTAAGTCCGGACAAATACTGTTATAGTTTCGTGTGTTCCGTTATATTAGTTATGTTTGTAGGAATAGTTAAAATCAATAGTCTGCTCAATTACTAGCGAGCCCAAACTAACTACAGTTTAATCGCAGTAAATTCCAGAGGAATTCGGGAGTTCTGCAGAATTTGATTGCATAGGAAAGCGGAACTAATTTTGGAAAATGGCATGATTTCTAGTTTCCATATCCTCAAAAGTATATGCGGATAAATTATAATACAGATGTGCAGTTAGATGAACTATATTCTTACATACTGTTGTTCATTTTTAAAGTACTGTTATTTGGTATACCTGCTCTTGAACAAAGACATTAAATGTGAATGAATTTAACATTACAAAATTAATAGGTTTCATTCTTATATTAGATCGAGTTCAGATTGGTAGTAAAATATTGCATTCAATATATATATATATATATGACTTGTTAGGTTCCATATTTTCATTTATTTTTTCTTTCATTTTTACATTTCTTTCTGGATTTTTGTCTTTTTAAATATTTTAAATTATTCTTTCATAAATTTTCAGTATATATATATATTACGAGGGTGGGACGAAAAGTATCCGTATTTGAGATGGGAAATAGAAATAGGGTGATTTGCTGTCGCATTTTACAATCATCTATTTTCCTTTTTTTAAAAAAATTAGTCCGTTAGATTGACATCCTTCGCACACGCATTCCTAGGAAAAACAATTCCTAGGTTTCCGCTGCAAAACAATGTATCCATGTCCTGTCGACAATGAACCCTCAACACATAATGAAGAGAACTTGAGATGGCAGAAAACTATTTTCAATTTGAAAGCAAATAGCTTCCAAATCGAAACTAACCTTTGAATCAGTGTCCATTTAGTGGATCGCAACACGCAGTGGGGGCACCGTACTTAAATTAACGGAATAAGAACACATTCATCGATGTGGAATAAACACATATTTTTTTCGAAATAAGTATGTATCGCATGTGCATCTTCTCAGGCTGAAAGTTCTGAACCAGTTTTACAGAACACAGTTTCAAAAGTCGCAAATATAACGAACGATTTTCTAATAACAAAAAAATAATTATTAATAGTTTAATAAAAAAAGGGGGGATGAATGCATCAAACAATACGTAGAAAATAATACATTATTGGAATTTGTTACACATTAGATGACGTCATCCACTATATCATTTATTTGACAGTGGCGTCATCTATTAGACTGTAGTGAAATAGTTGAACAAATATTTTGATTTACTAAATTAATTACCCTTTCTGTCGCACTTTACATTTTTAATATTTCATATTAAATTAGACTTGATTATTATATACATTTTTTTATTTTTCCAAATAGTATTTATTTACAGTATGTTAGCGTTTTCTTTTTGAATAAATTAACCAGTTTCAAGGCCAGCAGTATCCAAATATCTCCTAAATAACTGAACGAGATCATAACTCAAAAGAAGTGGTATCACTTTTATGGCTTAATTACTACTTCGCGAATATCCACCATCCATCTCGTAAATGGCATATTCACTTCACTTTATCTTATTTATTAATAAAGCACACGCAATACAAGACAGAAAAAATACAGCATTGGAATGAATCGTACTTGTGTCACAAAAGAAAAAAAAAGCCAGTTTTCGAAGACTGTGTACTAGGAAAGCAAAAGAGCACTAAATACTGTTTAAAAAAATCACCCTTTGCACAATCCATCAATTTTACGATGCTGTTGACACGAAAATCACTAATTGCAACTTCCATGTATCGTCTGTAAAAAGTCTAGAGTAATGATCTACTCACTCTATGACCTATTGAAAGGGTGAGGGGGGTAGAGTAAAGATAGAAAGAGATTATGGAAGTTGAGAGAAAGATTAATTGCGAGTTCAATAAAGTGAATTGGGCAATGTGTGCGGAAGATATTTTTCATTTACGATGAATTTGTTTGTGTCATTGAACACATGTGTGATGGAAAAAAATACGATGAATTGGAAAAATTGCGGAAAAATGGTAACATTATAAGGTATCTTACAATGTATCTAAATTGAATAAAAGTTTTAGGACAGAGGCTTTAAGAATGTCTGTTAAATTTATTTTTATCCGTACTTTTCGCGTTACACGTCTTATTTTGGAAGTATAGTAATAAAAATTAATTGTATACAAATATTCTAAGAAATATAATTGCGTTAAAGTATTAGCAATAATTTTGTTGAAACAATTTGTCTGAACAATTTCTTGCTTTAATTTCCCATCCTTTCTCAGATCGTTTTTAAGTCCTCTTAGAATCAATACTCAATACAACAATTAAATTCAAAATTTTTTTGAGAACGTATATTTTTGCCAATAGATAGTTTGTGTTTCCATTGTGTGCTGTTAAAAGGCGCCAAATCAAATGTGACATTGATTCATAGGTTAATGTTTCCTATACCTTGGAAACGAAGTAATAAACAAAATTGAATCATCCTCGCGGGAGGTTTTCCCCCGTTTCTCCGTCCCGAAATGTAAAATAGGTTTAGTAATATTAATTACAAAATACAACATTTTATTCAAAAACACCATAATTATGCTACTTTCACAGCTACGTTTAGCCATATTGGTCGAATGGTTATAGTCGCGAATTCGCAACTGGCGTTGTTTTCTTCAATTCTTGGTTTCGAGTCCTGATAACATCAGAGACGTAATAAATCTGTCGAAGTTTCATATTTTTCGAAGGTTTGGTGAGGATGTTTGGAGAGGGAGATGCCAGCTCAAGTATCGTCTTCCTGCCTTATTTAATTTCAAAATTACGAGGTCCATCGCCAACAGCTCTCGTGTTGCTTCTATATGCGACATTAATGAATAATGGATCAATTTAGAGCTACTTTTATGTAACTCCTATATTATTCCTATATAACCACTTTTTTAAACTTTCAATATTTTATTTTTTTTTTCTTTTACGCCTAGATAAGACTTTAATGTTCAATTTGAATACAGATACTTGAATTAGGTTCTTTGTATTTTAAATTTTTTATTAGATTCTTTCTCATTATACCCTCCCTTTCTAATAGATTACTTCTTAGTAAATCTACTTTAGGTAAGTACCGGAATTATATAACCATGAGGCACCCTAGCGATATTTTTCTTACCAATGTGGTGTACTGTCTTTAACAAACACGGGTGACACTCCCGATATACTCTAACGATTATTCTCTATTTTGTCAAACACTATTTTTTTTTCAAACGTCTAGACCACAGTTACACCTTGTTTGGCACAGCATAGCCATATGTGGCTCTTACACCATTAATCTCCGTAATCGCTTTCCTTAATATAGTGTAGATTAAAGACCCAAATTGTTATTGTTGTTCACATATTTTTTTTATTATAAAGTCATTAGTTTCATTTCCTGCACAGTACTCATCACTGCATATATGTCGTTAAACAACTTTTACATTTATATTTTAAAAAGAGACATGTCTAGCTCTCTTTTCAATTATTGCTTCAGAAATAACAAAATTTACCAATTTTTTTAAGTATATTTTTCCTTTAAATAATAAATCTGAAAAGTTAAGCACACCGAAATCTTGCCAACTTTGCCGTTCTTTCTCTTAGTTTCAAGCCTATAATGCGTTCCACCCTTTTTTTTTTTTTTTTTATAAACGTAACAATTTGTCATTTGTACCATTTGATTCTCTTTTTTGAGTCATTATCGGAGTAGCAGACCAGTTTATATCTTATCGTCGGTGCGGCCTGTGGTTCACATTTCACCTACGTCGTTAAGACATGACGGATGGATTTAAGCAAGACCTTCAACTCTCTTTGAAAAATGATTTCATCTCTCCCTCCCTTCTCTTAAAGATTTATACTATTAAGGAAATCGTATTTTTTAAATTCTTATTTCGTCTTTTTAATGTTTCAAAGAATTTCATATAATCTATTTGATAAGAAACTGGAAATAGTGTACAAATATGCACTTACAAAAATACATGGTTCTGTTTTGGAAGAAAATTGAATTTTTTTTTTGTCAAGTGCTAGAATTTTAAACTAAATTATACCTTTTTAAGTTATAAGGGCTTATTTAGAATTTGCTTATTAAGGACTTACCTTCTTTGAGAGAGTACGGGTCCCACGTCCCGCAGCATGTTTGCTATATTTTTCTTTCTAATGGTGTTTTCTGCCTTTGGTAAACGCGAGTAATGCGCCCACAAAATAAACCCTGCGATCCTTCTATATTTTCGACCTTCCTTCTTGTCAATCATTTTTTTTCCCTTCTCTCTGAAACGACATGACTACAGTTACATTTTATTTGGCGCATCAGAGTTACATCTGGCTCTTGCGCCATTAAACTCCTCAATCACTCGCTTGAAACATTTGAAGGTTTTTAAACCATCTCAATGTATTTGTAAGATAATGCCTTCGTTAACTTGTGGCAAGAAATACACAGAAGTTTGGTAGCACCTTTTGTATATTTTTTGGCATAAGTAGCAAAATTAATTTTTGACATTCTTAGTAATAAAATGTGTTTTCGTTTTGAGAGAAATTTTAAGATTTTAAAGAATAAGTTTTATCAAATACCGTACTTTAAGATCAAACAAAAGATTTCTCAATTATTTGGAGGTTTCTTAAACTTTTTTTTTTCAAAATAAGTTTTATATAATTTGAACAAATGCTTTATATAGAAATATAAAGAAAACGTTTTTTTTTTGCTGATTTTAAATTTAACGCTCTCACTATAACAGAAAAAAAAAATTTACTTACACATTTCCCCTTCCATTAGAAAAGAGCAAACAAAACTACAATTTGTTTGATTCCTGTAGATGTAAAACACTATGCTCTAGACATAATTTTAGTGCAGTACAGTCCCTATAGTTGCGTGGTCATGGTAGGCATTGTTTCTATAGTGCTGCGGGTTCGAGGCCCGATGCCACTGAAGGTCCATCGTGCAGTGGGGTCATGGCTCGATATTTTCACATTGGGATGGTGAGGAAGTTTGGAGTATGGGGTTCCAACTCAGATATTGCCCTCCTCACTTGATCGAGGGTTCACAATTACGAGGATCATCGCCAATAGTCTTCGTGTTGCTTCTAAGTGCGACGCTAAAAGTTAAGAAATAGTAGTGTTGATCTGATTATCATAGTGAATGCATTCTAATTGCCTTTCATAGACTAAATGAAGAGTAAATTTGAAGGATGCCATTTAAATACCTATAAATAAATTTGATCATCTCAGCAAATAAACTATGGATTGAAGAATATCACAATTAACAAATTTGGGTTCGAATCAAACACTGTCTTGTGATTCGAAGTTTCATATTAAGTAATATGAAGAAATTAAAAATTATTTGAAAATTATTGTAATATATTTGTGTCTACTTTTCATTGAAATATATTGCATTTAAAATTTAAGTGTTTTATTTAAATTGTAAAGTTATCAAATCTCCAAAGTTATCAAATTTGCTACATTTAGGGAAATATAGGTATAAAAAGTAACAAACGTATAAATTTTGCACAATAAAGAATTCTATTTAAAATACCTGAACACATTGAATATCATGAAATCTATACATTTTATATCATATACTGGAAAATATATTGTATCATTTTTTGAAAAATGCAGGATTTCTTAGAAAATATGCGTTTTATATTTTAAATACTTTTGAAATTTTTAGTATAAGTAAGCATTGATGAAAAATATAAGATGTGCAATGAAACAATAAACAAGTGAGAAGTGTTTTTTAATCATTCTTATTATTGAAAAAATTCGCAAATTATTTTATTGAACATAAATCTTCTCTTTTACTTGTATTGTACTATCTCATATTTTAAATTATCTGAAAACAATTACTACTTATTTGTAATATTCTTCGAATTTTCACTATCACAATGTAATTATAGACTATAATTTATAAAATAATTATTTCCTGGGTAGTTCAAATTTCTCTCATTACTTAAATTTAGAATTATTTTAAGACAAAATATTAATTAAGATTTCTTTAATTAAAGTAATAGAAAAGGTACTCCAAGTGAAATTTTTTTCAGATTCAAAAATTATTCATTTTTCCACTTATTATTTTGCAGTGCTGACTGATAATTTATAAATTTTAATAAATTATTTAATGTTATAATGACCAAACAAAAAAAGTCCTGATTATAGTGCTTTAAAGGCCTTTTGGGAAACAACTAGTAATAAAATATACTATTAATTCTAATGGTAGTTAAACTTTGAAACATTTCTTATTGAAACAAATGTGTAACTCTTGTTTAAAAAGTAACAAGGTTTTCTTCAAAAAATTTACTATTTTTGTAAGAGCTAAAAATTTTGTAGATAAATAATAAAACCCTTTAGTGAAAAAAGAATTTAACGATAAACTTCGATGTCAAATTATATCCTGTAACGAAAAATACCACTTATATGTTGAAAGTCTGAAATACTTATTTTCAACGTGTATTAAATTGTTTGGAAGGCTATGTAATATATATTAAATGACTTCCGTTTATATTTAATGAAACGTAGAAAAAGTGTAGTGTAAGTTCAGCATCAGAAAAATATTAAATTTTCTGAACATATCTCTTTTTATTTGTTTATAAAAATAAACAATGCTTTATCTATGCCACAAAAATCTATTTTTTTTCTGAAAGAGTTGCTATATTTATTGTTTACAATTCTAATGACATTCCGATAAACCTTGCGCTTTCAATTGCCCATTATAGAAGCCTAGATCTAGTTACAGTATTATTATTTTTTTAATTTTTTACTTAGTGAAATGAAGCTCGTATGCCATTCAAAAGTTTCATTCTTTTCATTTAATGCTATATCGTTCTTTTCATTAGGAAATAACGGTATCTCCATTTATCTCTAGAATTCCGGTAAATTTCTGAAATATAACTTATAAATCTATGCCATTTTTTCCCCAAGTCCCTTGTGGTACTTTACTTTTTTTCAATATTATTTTACAAACGTAATTAATCGATTGAAATGGTGCAAATTACCTTTCTTTCTTATGCTTGCTTTGAAATTGTTATTTGAAACACTTCGATGTAATGAAGTGAGATTACTTATAAAAGATATATTTTATTTATATGCGTCTGAATCAATAAATGATAGAAAAATAAAATTAACTGAAATTGTAATGAAATGTGAAAAAGCTATATCTTTATTTAGAGAAAACTTAGACATTTTGTTAAAAAATTAAATAGCATGATTCCACTACACAAGTTGTTTAACTATTGTTACAAGCTATAAGAATAGAAGAACACAATTTTTTATTTTTCTGTACTGATCCTGACCATCTTACCTCGCTGTCAAGATCAAGAACTCTGCATGCAGCTGTTCTGTTCATTTTTAATTGTTCAGTGCTTACATTTATTTCCCCCTCTGTCTGTTCATTCTCATCTGTTTAGGGTTCCCAGTTATTTTCTTCACTTTCTGTTCATTTAATCTGTTCAGTGCTCTCTTAGATCTTTCCCCGTCTAACTGTTCATTTATATACCCACTGATTTGCTTTTCTCAAACCATGTTAGTTATTCTTTAAAAGGATTACTCTCTCGTTATGGAAACAACCTTTAATATTGGGAAACAATCAATGTACTATTTACGATGAATTAGTTTATTTTTAATATATATTTATATACACATAAATACTCACATTAACATTTTACCAGAACTGCTTTATTTTCTCCGTCTGCTGATAAAATTAAAAAATGGTGTTCTGCTTAGTACTTATTTAATATATGATTAGAATTATTTACTGATATAATTATACTGAGATTGATTATAGTTTTTATGTAATTAAATAAATGGAATAAATGAATTTCTAGCAAATTGTCACCAAACAGATTATTAGGCAGTGGCGGTTCAAACTTATATTCTGTGTACAAAAAGAAATATCTTTAAATAATTCCAAATTTGTAAAGCTATTTGTTATGAAATTGAGAAGAGGTTTTCGAATGAAAACACATCTACAAGTTTAAATTTATGCGATAAAGAAAGAGATATTTGACGGAACACTATACATCATACGTTCAGGAAGTTTTGACGAATATGTTCCGCAATAAGCGTTAATTTTCATAACTTCTGATCAACAGGATATTGTATAAGTAATCTGTTTTTATAAGGCATTTTCCGGTGGTTATAAGGCTCTCTGTATTCTTAAAATATTTTCTTACGATATAGAGGAAAGAAAAATTTATTAAGCTCACCTAGCATCTGAACAGTTTTTTTAAATTTTTCTTTTATTATGAAGGAGGCTTTAGAATCGCTTAATAGCATCGAAAAGAGAAAATAATAACATTTCCATTGATATTCAGTGCATTATTCCTTTCAAAACATTCTGAATATTAAAATAAAAACGCTGAAATAAGGATATAAATTGTGAGACGCTTTCGAAAAAGGAAAAGTGAGGTTATTTTATGCTGGTTTTATATATTCTTCACTTTTATACATAAATGTGAATCATATAATATTGGCATACGTATATATTTATTTATATATTTATACGAAAATTCTCAGTTATAAGAATGTGCATGAGAAATTAATAATCAGTAGTTGTATTTATATTTGGAAGTCCAATGTACTTACAATTAGGCACATCTCACATAAAATATTCTGTATTTATAACTTTAAAATACACACACACACATATATGTATGTATGTATATGTATGTATGTGTGTGTTAGAGTAATCAAAATAACCACATTCTATACAGTAAACATAATTATAATCTGAAAATTTGAATTTAGTAGATTTTAAATGTTTTAAAATATCATGAATCAAATTACCCATAATATTTACAAGAATTTTGTTCAATAACTTAAATTCTGTGTTTACTAAAAAATTACGTTCAATTTACAGGAAATAACAGTCTTTCATATGGTAAAAAATATCAGCATCAAAGACCAAGCATATTTCTGGGTAGGATACTAGAAACTTAAAAACCACATTTTGAGAAAATTCTAATACAAATATGATTCTCAGATACAAGCCACGTGTTTTCATTTCTTTCTTTTCTTTTCTTTTTTTTTTTCTTTTTCAATTTTAAAATTCAATTTTTGAACGTTCAATTTATCACATTCACATAAAAATACATTTATGGAACCAGCAAAGTACTCTCTGTTTTTCAGCGACAAAAACATAAAAAATGCAAAATTTGATGTATATTCGTGTCTCAAATCTCCCTACACCCACTAAAACATGACAGATCCTATCTTGTTCCCGAACGACATTTTTCTTCTTCCAGTAACAGGGGACTACAGGAATCGTCCATCCCTTCTTCTTACGGGGGACCGATGAAGAATAACAATTTTTCTGCCTGAAAACAACAATCCTCGCATGATTTATAGCCCAAAGTAGAAGCTTTTAACTGCTCCCACACCCCGCTGAAAAATGGCCAGGACCTTAATGTTGCAACTTCATGCTTCGCTGCCTGTCCCTTATTATCGCCGCCTTTTCTTTTATTTTAGCGCCTTGAAAAGTCACTAATTATGAGTTATTGTCCAGATGCTGGGTCTCGTGCACCAAAAAGGGGAGACTTGGTGTGTTTCTACATAGGGGTTTTTGGAGTGGTTAATGTTAGATGTAGCGTCCAATGGTAGATTATCAATGATTACCGAGTTGTAATTAAATTAAATGGTGGTAGTGGTCCTCTGAGGATTTCGGCGTTGTTCGTGGATTAAAAAGAGAGAAATTGGAAGTTAAAGGTTCGAAGGTCCTAATTGGTGGACTTGTTATTGTTTTAGTTGGGTGTATGGTGTTAAGAAAGAATATTTCAGCAATTTAAA
>BMAW01104339.1:0-13554 GCA_019974015.1 Nephila pilipes | reverse complement strand
TGTGTGTGTGTATATATATATATATACATTTATGTATGTATGTATATTCTATTTTTTAATATTTATCATTCATTTTTTTTTTTTTTTTTTTTTATTTTTAAGTGTGCTGTTCTCTGAATTTTTCCTTTCATATTTAGTTATGAATTAGTTTGCTAGGTAGCGTTACTTTATTTGTTTTCCTTGAATTTTTAAATTTCATTTTTAATTTGCTTCGTCTTTTTTCATTTCTATTTATAAATTTCTGATTTTATAATTTTATTCTATTTAAGTAGTTATTTTTAATTTCTATATTTCGTGTAAGTTGTGTGGGCTTTTAACAATTGACTAGTTCATTCAAGAGTTTACCATTGGCTTTTTGACAATGCTTAAAAATTGTTGTTTTTCGAGTGGAAAAGCAGCATGGTATTGTGAGCAGCAAGGTCCTTTTGACTCGATTTTTCTTTTTTTATTAAGTCTTTGTATGATTTAAAATAAAGCATTAATGGGTTTTTAAAAGAGAGTAAATCTTTTTATTAAGTTTAGTTTGTTTCTTTTCTGCAAATTTCTAAATTTGTGTTCATTTCTTTGTATTTCATGTATGTAGTTTGAATACACATGGTACGTTGCACTTGAAAATTTGTGATTTTTTTTCTTTTGAGTTTTTTTATAACTTCCCCCTTCTTTTATTTTAGCTTTTGATTATTAAAGATTTATTTTGGGCATTTTGTGTGTTTTTCTTTTTTAACTTAATTTTTTTATTTCAGTTTTCAGAATTTTCTTCTTTCACATTTTTGGACCCTTTTTAATAATATACTTTGTTTATATGGTTAGTTAGGCCTGTAATTCTAGGAAAACAGAACTAACTCTCTTAACAATCTAAAGTCCGCAATAAAATTAAATATGTTATTTTCCATTTTTGTCTTTTCCTTTGGTTTTTAAAATTTTGCGAATTCACATATTTTAATTTCTCTGATTGAAGTTTGTTTTTATCTACTTTCTTTTGAATGATTTCTATATATGTATATATATGGTGTAACAGAGGTGGCGGTGTCTAGGGGTATGTTGAATAAAAGAGACGTTTATGTTTAAGGAGATTTAATGACAAATCTACAAATTGTTAAACCTGACTAGGCGCGCGCTGCTGGGGACAAAAGTAAGAGCGTTCCTTCTCCCGCTTACAACCGGGGGTACAGAGAGTGACGATGGTGTCGCCTGAGCGTATATAACACTCGTCCATCCTGATGTGGTCGGTCCCCGATCAGGCTGGAAAATATGCTGGTAAAAATTATACAAATATTAACAATTGAAAAGAAAAGAAAAAAAATTAAAAAAAATTTTAAAGTTCAAATTTTGTTGAGTATAAAGAAAATAAAATAAAATTATTAGTTCTGGAAAGAAAAGTTTTAGAGATTATCCCATGGTTTCATCAGATCAATAGATGTGGATGTCAAATTCGAGCCTTCTTGTCTTCCTATTTTCTTTACATCGTACCTGTCGTTTGGACGAACTTTCACGACTTCATATGGGCCAAAATATTTTGGTCGCAATTTCACACCTATTCCAAACTGGGAGTTCTTGATTACAATATTGTCACCTTCTTTGTATTTTCTTGCTTCTTTGCGATGTTTATTGTAATGTAGTCTACTTTGTTCTTGTAATTTCAGAATATTGGATTTGACATCTTCTCTCATTTGTTGTTTATTCTGTAAAGATAATTGGAAATTTTCTTCCTCGAGAATGGCTTTGATTTTGATGTCATCTTTATTTTTCATTTTGAAGCCTGCTAAAAGTTCAAATAGTGTATATTTGGTGGCTATGGATACAGTGTTGTTAATTATTTGTTGAACTGATTATATGTGTTTATACCATTTATTGGGATCTTCAAGTGAAAACTTTGTTAGAACTGGTATTAACGTTGCATGAATTTTTTCTACCTGACCGTTCCCACGCAGTACACCTGTTGTGATTGAAGTTAACTCGATATTTTCATCCTGACAAAAATTCTGAAATTCTGTAGAAGTGAATGCTGTTCCTTTGTCAGAAAGCATCGTGAGCTGAAGGAGATTTTACAGGATAAATCGACAGAAATTTGGTGAAAGCGTCGATGACAGTAAAGTTATATTTGTAATTTTTGTTGTTACTTCGAATTGGACCCAAAAAGTCAATATGGTAAGTATCAAGTGGTATATCACCTTTTGGTATGGGATGTAAAAATCCTTCTTGTTTGCCAAATCTTTTGGATGAAAGAATGCAAGGAATACAATTTGAAATAACATTTTCTACAGTCTTACGCAGATTTGGGGAAAATAATTGTTGTTTAACTAAATTTTCAGTTTTGTTGATGCCGAAATGTCCTTTAGAATGTTCAAGTTGTACGATTTGTTTTTGCAATTCAAGTGAAACTACTAAAAGTTCTTGGTCGTTGACAATTTTGTACAGCAAATTGTTTTTTAATGTATAATCAGAGACTGAAGATGACTGTAACAGTTGTCTGATACTGAATGTAAATTCATCATTAATTTGTGCTTTTTTAATTTTTTTGTGTTGTCTCATTGTATTGTATGACTATGACTAGATAACGACTGAGCGTGTCAACATGTTGCATTTGTTTACCGGGCTTCTGAAGTATTTCGTAATCGAAGTCTTCTAAGAAGATAGCCCATCGTGCTATTCTAGGTGGTAAATCTTTCTTTGACATAATTTTTTGAAATGCTTGGCAATATGTGATTATTTGAAATTTTGTGCCGATGAGGTAGTGTCGAAATTTTTTTTAATGCTGTAACTATCGCTAAGACCTCTAGCTCGTAGCTGTAGTATTCTCTTCTTGAGGAGAAGTTTTGCGACTTTTATAGTGTATTGGATGAAAGTTCTGATTTGAGTCCATTTGTAGAAGTATAGCGCCAAACCCTTTCGCACTGGCATCGCAGTGTATTTGTAATGGATGTTTTGCTGATAAAGATGCAATACAAGTTCCTGAGACAAAATTTGTTTCAAGGAGATAAAAGCTTGTTTTTGTGTTGGACCAAAGGTAAATGGAACTTTGTCTCGTAAAAGATCGCTTAAAGGTCGTGAGATTGATGCATAGTCCTTAATAAATTTTCTAAAATAGCCTGTTAGTCCTAAAAATGATTGGACATGCTGGGTGTTTTTAGCTGTCTGAAAATTCATGACTGCATTTGTTTTAGCTGTTGAAGGACGAATAGTACCTTCTTCAATAAGGAAAGTTAGTTTCCGCTGAAGAAAATTACATTTTTAAGGTTAAACTCTAAGCCATAAGTAGCAGCAACATCAAATACAATTTTTGAGCTTTGCAATCCCTTCACATTCAGAATTTGCCAGAATTAAAATATCGTCCATGTATACAATAACAGTGTTGTCTTTTAAGAGCTCTTTAAACACAATTTGAATGTATTTTTGAAATACTGAGGGAGAGTTACACAAGCCAAAAGGAACTCTATTAAATTGGTATTGTCCAGTACGTGTAATGAAGCTGGTGTATTTACGACTATCAGGAGGGAGAATTACACAGGCCAAAAGGAACTCTATTAAATTGGTATTGTCCATTATGTGTTATGAAGCTGGTGTGTTTACGACTATCAGGATCAATTTTAATGTGAAAAAAACTGTTTTTTAAGACCAGATTTGAAAAGAGTATCGCCCCATGCAGTTGGTGAAAAATGTCTTCAATGAGGGGTAGTGGAAATCTTTGTTTAATTGTTTTAGAATTAAGAGCACGAAAATCAACAGAGATTCTTGTTGATTGATCTTTTTTCATGACAAGAACTAAAGGTGCAGCAAAATTAGATGAACTTGGAGAAATTATTCCATCCAACAGCCATTGGTCAATTTGGTTTTCGACGGTAAATTTTTCTGCTTGACTAAATCTTCTAGGACGTAATGCGATAGGTGTGTCATCAGAAAGGATAATTTGCATTTGTAAGTTTGTATCTTTAATTTTATTTGGTTTGTAAGATTGGAGAAGATTTTCAACTTCGCGACGAGTATCAACATTCAAAATATGCGATAAATCTACTTCAGGACAAAATACATTTAAATGCGATAAATAACATTCCTCATTTTGAAAAAGCTAAGAGAGCTTCGTTTTTATTATTGACCGGTAAAGAATTTCAATCGCTAATTTTCAATTCAGAAAAAGATTTGTTTATGTTAGCCTCGTTCTGAAAATCAGTTATAACACATCAATCAATAACTCCCGAGACTAACCCAGAGATGGCGCTCGTAGTAAACAAGTAACCTGGTCTTTCTAGAGTACTAACCTTTGCTTGAAACGTGTCAAAATTTTAAGTCGATCCGACCAGAAACAGCTGAGTTATCGAGGTTGGAGTAAAGTCGTTTTGTAGTTTGTTTAAAAAATGGAAAAAACCGAGTTTCGTGTTCTGATAAAACAATGTTTTTTAATGGGTAAAAACACCGTGCAAGCGAAACAATGGATTGAAAAATGTTACCCGGACTCTTGTCCATCAAAAGCAACGATTTGTCGGTGGTTTGCCGAGTTTAAACGTGGTCGTACCGACACAAATGACGCGGAACGCTCGGGTAGACCTGTGGAAGTCGTTACACCGGAAAATGTGAGTGAAGTGACAAAAATTATAATGAAAGATCGTAAAGTGAAGCTCCGTGAGATTGCTGAGATGACACAGATATCATATGGAAGTGTATTTACTGAAAAAGGTTTTTTGAAGTGAAGTGAAAAAGGTTTTTTCCAAGTGGGTGCCGCGATTGCTTTCGATGGAACAAAAACAGCAACGAGTCGAAAAAAAAAGATTTGGAAAAGCGTTGGAACGATTGTATCACCCTAAAAGGTGATTAACAAAAGGTGTTATGTTGATGAATAAAAAAAAATTTTGCAAAAAAAATGTTTTCAATGTTAGTCTCGGGAGTTATTGATTGATGTGTTATAACGTGTTTGATTGGATATGGGCTGTGACATCAGTTCATGTTTCTTATTTTCTTTTCCATCGAATAATAATTTCTGTTTTGGAGAGTTTAACGATTCATTTTTATTCATTGGGTTTTTTTCGTTGCTCGCGTTGTCAATGTTTTCAAATTGAGTTGAACCATTTGGCCTTGAACCGTCGCCGGAATGATTTGGAATAGTAGAATGCATTTCTACTTCATGATATATGCAGTTTTAAAAGCTCCACTTATTTTTGCTGACTGATTCGGAAGCGAAATTATGTTGTCTATCATTTTTATTTTTATGCCAAAGAAAGTTCTTTTTAAATTGAGAGGAAATAGGACTTTTTTCTGAAATGCTAGCATTTTCTTTTTCTGCTTTATTTAAATCATCAAAAATATTAGGTGGAACTATTAAATCACAATACAATTTATTACAAATTGCAGCAGTTACTATTATCGGATTTTCACGAAAACTTGGAAGAGCTAATTTAATTTTAGTAAGTTGAGCTTGAATTTCATTTCCGAAAGCACAGGTTAATAGCACCGTTCCAAAAGATTTTGTTTAGGGTGGAATAAGGGAGGATTTCACACACACAATATTCGCTCCCGAATCGATTAAAGTTTTCTCGATTTTATCATTAACAAAAATATTTTCGTACTACAATTCATGTAAGGATTCATTAAACATTTTACCTTTGACTTTACAAACAGGACCGTGACTTGAATTAGGTCTAGAATTGAAATGAGTTTCGTTTCTGTGAGAATCATCCCGCGGGTTATTTCCTGAAGCCTTTCGTGAATAATTTGTGAAATTTTTATCACTCGAGTAGTAGCGATTAAAGCCCTGAGACGGGTTGTATTTTTGTTTGCTGTCATACGCCGGTTGACGGTATTGTGTGCTGTCGGAATACGACTTCCACCTTGCTACGAAGTAAACATCGCATTCCCTAGACCAGGGGTCGCCAAAGTGGTCTATATAGACCCCTAGGGGTCTATTTAACAACAGTAGGGGGTCTATCTGACCCAAGGGGTCGAAGGGGGGTCTATTGGGACTCGAAGGAAAAACAGTTCTTAATACGCAAATCACACATATCTAACTGCGTACGTAAAAATTTAAAATATTTTTATAATTGACTTAATATTATATTCTTTATAGAAAATAAAATAATAAACCAGAAAACAATCTGATTTCTGTAGCTACTTTACTTACTGTTTCTGATTTATTAAATATTTAGACTAATATATAGTTTTATTTTAATTACCTGAAAATTACCTTTGTGGGGGTCTATGGAGATTTCGAAAAATTATATAGGGGGCGATGATCAAAAAAGTTTGGCGACCCCTGCCCTAGACAATTCAGTAAGCTTAAACCAAGATTCGTTTGGGCGTATCGCGATATGTTGTTGCGTTTCTCGATCGAGGTTGGAAAATAATTAATTGCTATCATTAATTCACACAAAGTTTTAAAATCATTCGCATTACGAAGTTCACAATAATATTCGAAATAACTTGTTAATCGTGACGAAAACTGTACGTGCGATTCGTTTGGCAACCGTTGAGCCCTACGGAAATTAATTAAGCATTCTTGTGCGGTTGGTTAGAATTCTCGTAAATAATGTGTTTAACTTTCTCGTAATCTTGGAGTTCGTTATTGAGGATATAAAGCAAAATACTGTTAGCTTTTTCACCGAGATATTAATTAAGATCTCTGATTTTAATTCCTGTGGAACATTTTTGGTTGTAAATGCACGTTCAAGTGAATGAAAAAATAAATTATAATTTTCAGGTTTACAAGGAACTGGCATTATAAGGGTCTTAACGAATTTAATGAGACTTTCTAGGAGGTTAGTTGACGGTGTTTCAAATGTTGCAGTAGTATTGTTTGAATTATTAGAATTTATAGCGTTAATATTAGCGAGTTCAATTTCTTTTTCAAGTTGAATTGGTTTTTTGGCCGTCGTTAGCTCGGCTCCTTTTTTTTCTATTTATGTTTCTTTTCGTTCTTCGACGAGTAAATTAAGCATATCCTTAACGATTTCAGGTTCATTTTTGAAAGTGTCAGTTTGTTCGATTAGTGCTTTTAAACATACAAATGTAGCATTTTCTGGGACAGTAACACCTAGTTCGTTCGCGGCAGTTATAAGATCTTTCTTAGTATTACGATACATGCTGAGTAAAAAAAAGGTTTGATCCTACCTGAAATGAAGATATCGGAGAATATGTAGATTGCAGATAGGCTTCGCTTTTAAAAAGCTATCCGTTTGCAATGAGTTCACCACTGTTCACTTTTCACGATGATGATTGTAGATACGAAGGAGATGGAGTTTACATTCGATGCGATGAATAGGTAGGGAAATTGGCCGTTTTGTTTTACGGGAACACTTTTGGACGATGCCGAAGAGACTGTTTAATTGAGTCTCAAGCTTTGGTTTGGCGTGACAAAGGAGACGGTAGCGGAGGATTGGCTCTTAGTAGGCCAATCCTTCGCCAATTTTCCTTAATATACAATCCACAAATGTCCAGGCTCAAGTCCTGAGATCGAGCTGAGTTAGAGTCAGTTCAGGAATGTTTGTAGTTTATATAACTCTGGACCACATGTCATGCTTTGACAATAGAAAATGAATATGTTGCACAGAGTTGATTGTTCATGACTTAACTACAAGTCAAGAATATTATGATACATGACCAAATTCTAACAACATCTTGAAATAGAATATAATTAAAGTATAATTAAAGAAATATTTTGAGTATAATTACAGAAAAATCATACTCATAATGATTTAAGAAAATACATATTAAAATATACATTGAAACATAACACAGTATAAAAATAATAACGTGTTATTGTCAATAATACATTTCTAATATGATTATGGTACTATACAATTTTACATTAGAACTTTGGAATGAAAGGTTTTATGAGATCAGTGGAATTGGTGGTCTCATTGTGACCATCATGGTTTCCCATCTCAGATACTTCGTCTTAGCATTAATTTTTGTGATGTCTTAACGACAGAAAAATTTTGGGCACAGTTTTAACCTTTTGCTAAACTGCGTTTTTCGAATAACTACGCGATCTCCCATTACATAGGTGTTCACTTTCTTATGCTTCTCGTCAAAAAAATTTTTGTTTTCATTCTGTATATTTTGGATGTTTATTTTCGCGTCTTATCTGAGTATGCTTAGGTTTTCATGGTTGTGGTTCAACATTTCTTTTGTGATGTTGTCTCGAATTTCTAGGTACGTATTTGAACCACTTCGTTGGTTAGTCGAGAGCAAGTACCGTTAAGACGGATATGAGAATTCCGTGAATTCATTCCACTAGTCTGTTACCACGAGGCACTCCAGTGACGATTTAAATGTTGAATATCCTCTTCATTGCAATATTCTTGAAAGGAACTCGATGTGAATCCTGATCATTTGCCTGTTACTATTTTAACTGGATTTTCAAATCTTTTTTGTTGCAATTTTAGTTTGTCTAAAGCATCTTTGACCGACACTGACCTTTGATAGGATACAGTCAAACAAATTTTGTGAATACGTCTACCACTGTTAGAATATGTTGATAGTTCTTGTTAGTGGAAGGCATAGATTCTATGAAATCCCCACTGTAAGTGTTTAGTAGAGTATCATACTTTGGAATCGGTTTTTCTTCTTCCCATATTTCTTGTTAGGCAGAATGCATGGTATACAATTCGCAATAACACCCTGAGTTAAAGAGTGAAGACTGGAAACAAAGAGCTCTTGTTTTGCTATTTCCTTCATCTTAGTTGCTGACAAATGTTCGTTTTAGCGAACCAATTTCACTAGTTCATTCTGCATTTGTTTTGGAGCTACTATTCAATCACACCAGTTCCTATACTTGTAAAGAATAATGAAATACTCTTGTGACTGAAAATTGATCAATTGGGACTTAAGGATGGAAATGTAGTCGTCCTTGATTTGGATTACTTTCAGCTTTGCTGTTACTGTATCAATCACCATAACGATTCCTGATAGAAGCGTCAACGTGTGACATTTTGTCACCTGACCTATGCGCTATCTCGTTGCCGAGATCTTCTAAAAGTAACGCCCATTTCTCTATTCGTGTCACAAAGTCTTTTTCATCTATTGTCTTCTGATTGACGGAACAGTCTATCACAACTTTGAACTTATTTCCTAGAAGATATACGAAGAGTTTCTTTAATGCTTCAACAATTGCGAGGATTTTCAATTCGTAGCTGCTGTATTTTTCATCTGCGAGGCTAATTTTTTGGACATAGAATGGGTTGAATGGTGTACACGCTACTAGATGGCGTTTTCGTGAGTTGAAAGAGTTTCATGTTTTTTATTTATATCAGAGAGAGAGAGAGAGAGAGAGAGAAAACTGTAACGAGGAGTAGGATGGAACGCCATTCGTCAATAAATAGTATTTGTGAGAAAAAGTGATTATTGCGTTCTATATACTTCTTCATGTCTATATGCCTTTACAGATGGAAATATCCGTCATAGGCTTCTTGCTAAAGTATGATACCAAGTCCGTATTTAGTAGCGTTGGTATGCAATTCAGTTTTCCATCCTAGCTTGAAGAGATGTAAAACCAGACCAGTAGTTAGAAAATCTTTGAACTTGTGATAAGCTTCAATCCGGTCAGTTCCAAACTTGAACAAGCTATCTTGTTGCAGAAGAACACTTAAAGGTTTTGTAATTTTTTAATACTCTTGGATGAATTTTTTTAAAATAGCCAGTTATAAACTTAAAAACTTTGGAAATTCTTTTCAGTAGTTGGGATAAGGAATTTACTAAGCCCTTTGTTTTCATCTAGGATGTACGTATGGTATCATTTTCGATCATATGACCCAATAACTCAACTCATCACTTCATGAACTGACTATTCTTGAACTTTATTTCTAATCCATATTTTCAAGCAATATCAAGTATAGTCTTCAATCTTTGTAGTCCTTCCTTTTCATTCGTTGAAGGTATTATTAGGTAATCCATGTAATTGTTGACTATACATTCGTTCATAAGGACTCTGAAAATGCAGTAAATGAATCTTTGAAATGCACTAGGACTAGTGCTGAGTCCAAATGGCACCTTAGTAAACGCATACTATCCATCTGGAATAAAGGATGTAAGCTTACGACTATATTTATCTACATTAACATAAAAAAAACTTTTTTTAAGTTTGATATAGTGTATATCTTTACATCTTGGAGTCTGTCCAAAACAGCATCGATTAAAGTTAAGAGAAATGCGTCCTTAACAAGTTTCCGTTTTGGTAGCATGTAATCGACACACAATCTGGTAGAACCATCTTTTTTCTTCACTAATATCACAGGACTGGAATATTCAGAAGCGCTGGGTTGAACTATTCCTTCCTCTAACCATTCCTTAACTTGTTTGTTGTCTACTTGTTTTTTTTTTTTTTGTATAAGATAAGCGTTTGGCTTTTTGGTAGACTAACATGTCGTCCTTCAAGATAATTTTCATTTAAACACCAACGGGTTTTGTTTTTTCGGGCTTATGCTCTGAAACTATCTCATAAAGCTCACCTCTGACTTTGGTATCTTGATTGTGATTCAGTTCCCCTTCTTCAGAACTCAGTTTGGAAATCTGCACGCACTTAGCTTCGTCTCATATTTAATAAATTCGACACCTTCATCTGTGAATTGCTGGGAGGCTTTGTCCAAAATATTGGAATCTATGACTGCTTGGAATTTCAACTGGGACACTTACACTATATATCAATCTAAAGAATAATTGTTGTCATCTATAATAAGAGTTTCTTAAAATGAACCTTTCGTGGAAACTGTTGAGTTTCCTATACCTGATAATATTATGTGATCCTTTAATAGTTTTTCTATATCCACTATTTCACCACTTACGTCTTCCCTGATCAAATTGGTGGAACTACCAGTATCCATCAGTGCGACTATCTGTTTCGTCCCGATAATTTTTTTTCCTCTTCCTCACACCAGCGGATAGGATAATTGAGCACGACTGCACTTATATATTGCCACTTTTGCTGATTCTGTGTCCAATTAAACACCCGGCAAGACTTCTGTTATATGATTTAACTTATTATCCAAAGGTTGGTCCTATATACTCTGTCCGTTCGTCCATCTTGTTTAGGGGAAGTACAACTCAAATGGTCTGGAGAACCACGATCATAACACAAAGGTTTCTTTTGACTCCTAGAATACGTTGTCGTTGGCCTCTATGTTATTGATTCTTGTTTAACGTTTCTTACCTCGCGATCTGAGGCTCCTTTGTTTTGAAAATTATTATGAGGTTCACCAAAATATCTCCTGAGTTCACTTCTTTTCGGAATCTTTCTTCTTAAACCTTTCTTTGATTATCTCCACCAACTTTAAAACCATCTTCATCTGCATCCACCTATCAAGAAAGTGCTCCCAGATATGATCTAGTGTCCACCTTTTTAATTGTTCGGTCACTGTTTAGTCTTTAAGTTGTTCAAATATTTTAAATCCTATGGCAGTAATCCATTCTGTAAAGTAATTATGTAGTCCATGTCCATAAGCTCCTACCGTTCTCTCAAGCAACTTTTAATGCCTGTAGAAATGCTGTTTCAATTTTTCTGCATTCATTTTATATCGCTTTAAAATACGACCTTTACATAATCATAATTGTTTGCATTCTCAGTTGCTTCTTAGGCAACCATGTTATATAAATATACAGGCAAAACTGCTAACAGATATGTTACACATTCTTCCTTTGGTACACGCGTGCCATTTCTGCTTTTCAATCAAAATTATAAGGTATAAATCCCTCTAGTCTTTTTTTTTTACGTCAAACTTAGGAGTTACTTGTGGAAGATGGATTTATTGGGTTCTCTTTGTTTAATTCTCAGAAACATTTCTAACGAATTTACTTTAAGTTCTGTTTCGGCTTCTATACGTATTTTTTCCAATTCAAAATTCCGTTCCCTATTCTCTTGTTTTCCGTTTTTTCCGTACCGATTCTATAGCAGTGTTCACAATTTCTTCTTCATTGTTTTGTATACTTTTAATTATTCCCAGAATTTCAGCCTTACTGATAGATTTTGCTGATGACACACCAAAATCATTTGCAACCTCGAACAACTCTACTTTCATTGCTCTCATGAGAAACATCACCATACTTAAAATTAAGCAATACCGTAACTGATTTTTATTTACTACAATTTGCAAAGCATGAATCATGGTATATAGTTCACAATGGTTATTCTCAAATTATCAAATGAAAGAATTTATTTTATCAAAAAAAGAAAGAAAAACACTGAACAAAAAAAATTGTTATCTCAAACAACATCAATACAATTAATGGAAGAATTTTTTTTATCAAAAAAGAAAGATCTCGAACAACATCTTATAATGCAATTAACGGAAGAATTTTTTTATCGGATAAAAAACTCTAAACAAAAAAGAATCTCATGAGATGACTTCTTACACAGTTTAAGTTATGGAATAGAGCACTCACCTCCTTCCTGCATATTTTCTACCGCTCTCATAAGACACTGATACACAAATATTATATTCAGAACACTAGAATATACAATTACTTAATAAATAGGAAACACAAAAAAGAATAAACAATAAATAAATAATAAAAAGAATAAAGAAACTTTCCCAAGAAGAGGAAGAGAAAAGAACATTAACTTCTGGTATCAGTTACACTTAAGCAAATGGACCACAGTAATAAGATATGCAAGAATATTTTTAAAAAATACTTCAGATTTTTTTTCATTTCCCTGCAGCATACTTTCATTTTCCTTACCTATTCTGATTTATACACGAAAGTAAATTATTATTTTTCGAACACAGTCTAATCATTATGATTAGTGACAGGAAATTATATTTCTTTTCCCAATAATAATGATGATATTTTTTACTTGTTACATTTTATGTATTTTGTAATGATATTTAATTACTGTTTGAGGAAAATTACATTCATTAAAAGGTTATGATTTATCTGATTACAGACACATAGGAATGGTATCAAAATGGCTAAAATAACTGTTAACACCCAAAATGTAATTCAAATATTTTATTTCGTCTCTAATTAAGAAAATATTTCTTAAATAATAATTAACATCTTTAATATCGCAGCCAATTACAAGAAAAACAGTTCTAGTTTAAAAATGATACAAAGTAGTTCTACAAACAGGATTTCTGAATTAGACTTCTAGTTTCAAAAAACAGTTTACAAAATACGTTCTTTTAATTTTTAAAAACAAAAATATGGCATATCTTTAATATTTCTGACTGTCTTTCAACGTTAAAACGTTAAAGGTCTACGGCGTTTTTCTGGAATTCGTCGACTAGCTGACAGATGATAGCTGATGGAACTGCTGGCATCAAGGAAATTAAATCGAAAGCTCTACCTTCAGAACCAAGTTGGTACCCCCAATTATGTGGGAGTATAGGTGAATTAATCAGTTAATTGATGTTTAATGAAAGTAAAATTTATTGAGTGACTTCTTAGGGTTTTCTTTTTTACTTGGGGCTCGGAAATAAAAGTTCGCGTAAGAGCAGTGACACTCATGGCTGATGGAAGTCGTCTGACGCATTGCAGTTCCGCGATGTCACATGATGAAGTGATGCACCGCAAACTGTGTGATTGGAGAATTCCTACACATACACACGCACACACACACACACACACACACACACA
>BMAW01104336.1:0-10460 GCA_019974015.1 Nephila pilipes | reverse complement strand
TAAATATTTGACTGCACTATTATAGCTATCATTAAGATTTTGTCTTCGAATAACATTTGAGAGCTTGGGACAAGAGCGAGATTAGTTCATAATCACAAATTATTGAAAAGAGTGAAATGTAAAAGTAAATAAGACATTACGTATTGTAGTGGTCTTTTCCCATTATTTGCCTCAAAGAGAAGGATTCATGTTAAATTTACCCCTATTTCTTGCTCCGATTGAAACAGCTACGAGGTGCGTCACGAAGTCCTAAATATTACTAAGAAATAGCCTAGATATCCATTTATATAACGTATTAATTGGTCCTTATTTACATAAAGCTGTTAATTGTAGCTAATCGTATTCATTTCGTTGGTTTCAGGAAGCCGTAGATTGAAGTAATCCGAGTATGGTTAAAATAGAATTCCGCCTGCTTAGTTCTGTAATGAGGGCCCTCAAAATGTCAAGAAACGCTAAGAGAAATATCTAACTCTAAATGCTGACTACGTAAAGATGTCATAAGAATAATAAAAAAAAATTGATTTCCTATCTAAATTATTTCAGCAATAATTAAGACTTCACAATATCCCAAAATAATGAAACTTTGCTATATTGCGGGTTACTTCAATCTAGACTTTCTGAAATCAAATAAATCAACACGAATGGATGTAATTTACAATATTATGTACATACAGATCAGTTAACGTGCAGAAATTTTTTTATCCAGATATCTCGGTTATTTCTTAGTTATAATTAAAACTTTACTATACACCTTCGTATATTCACTAAAATATGCAATAATAATGATAACTGTTATTATAATGAATCGGTAAATAAATACATTTTTGAGAAATTTGAGACTTACTTTGGTTTTGGACCAGATCCATTAATAAACTTTTTCCGCTCTTGTGTATGGTTTCCCCAGATTAAATCTTTAAAAAGTAAACACACACACAATTAAGTGTTAAATAAATATTTTTTTAATTAGGAGCTGTAAAAATTTAATCAAAAATTTTCATTTAATTACAACAACTGTTTTACGATAAAGATCTTTAATATGTACCAGCATTAGAACATTTAGAATAGCATATATATTACATGACACCAGATTTATTCGAAAAGTAAGCTACGAAATGCATAATTGACTCACTCAACAGATGTACTAATCTATATATTATTGCGCCCTCGGTGACTAAAGCAAAGAAAATAATAGTTTCGTATAATGGAAATGTTGATATGCTTCTATCTTTTTCTAAAGATGTTTAAGACTATAAAAGGTATATAGACGACTGTGAAATTCTTTCCTCGATTCTTTTTTTTGAATGCATGGAATGGGCAATCATGAGAAATTCTTAAGCATATATGTAAGATGTATGGCAATACAGTTATGAGTGAGGAAATTATTGCGAGATTCCTTCGACTGTTCAATCCTAACAAAACGAACATGCACGATGAAGTGAGTCCTTCCGTTGGTAACAATGACCACGTAATCCTGCCTGGCCTAGAACAATGTGACTTTCACCTATTCTTGCACTAGAAGCTATTCGTGAGAGGGCAACGATTTGATGACGATGAATAAGGAAAGAATGCCGCATCATTATATCTAACCTTGCAGGTAGCCATCTTCTATGACACTAGCATTCAAAATCTGTAAAAGCAGTAGTCTAGTGATCAGGGTCGTGAACTCGTGACCAACGTTGTTTCCTTAGAGTCGTGGGTTCGAACTCTGATCCCTCTAAAGACCTATTGTGTCGTGGGGCTAATTCTCGGTAATCTGTAGAGCTCCCAAGTCCTCTCATTGATATGATGTGGACGTTTGAGAGTAGGGTGCCCTCTCAGATGTCATCCTCGTTCAAATTACGATGTTGGTCACTATTATTATTGTGTTGCTTCTAAGTGCAACGTAAATAAACTTGTGTGTATGTATAGATATTGTATCAAATCATACAATATCTTGTGTCTCGCTACGATTAATGTGTTTTTAAGTTGTTTCGATGAGTTATAACATTGAAAAGAGTATAATGTTTTTAAATCGTTATTAAATATGCAACTTTATCCACATATGTCTCCTTTTCCCTACAAAGCGATGAAACTTATTTTCGGTATAACCTTCGCGAATATAAAAAACAATTTGTATACATAAAATGTTTTGCATTCGGATTTGTAAGTAAATGAAACAATGTGTGTGTGTGTGTGTGCGTGTGCGTATCACTTAGAAATATCAAACCAGTTAATGTGCCTTTAAATTTTCTAAATAATTAATATTAAATGTGCACAGTCTAAATCTTACATGTCCAAAAGCTGACTACCCTTCTAACTTTTAAAAACAATTTAAAGTATGAAAATTATAAAATAGAATAATCATTTAAATTATAATTTCGTAGAAACATTTTCTACCTTTATTCATCTTGATTTTTGATATTTTTTAAAAAAAGTTATGTTTTAAATAAAGTTATTTCACACATTTTTTTTTTATTTTGCATAAATTTTGTTACATTTTATTGCTACTCTAATCAATTTTTTTTTCTTTAGGATTTTTACACATTTGAATATTAGTAGCTACCTACTGGCTTTTATATACATCGTTGTTCTTATACTTTTTAGTAGATAGAGTTGCTATCATTTGCATAATTATTTCGTTCTTAGCTCGGCAATTAAATCAGACGTGTGTGCCCCTTTTATTCTCTTGTTACTCTGCTCATGTTAAGTTTCTTAATCAGTTTATAAGTGATCTTTTTACGTTTCATTGTATAATGATTTTGTTTCTTTATTCGTGTCTTAGTTAAAACTCTTTTTGGATTAGTATGGGATTCCTAGTTCCTTTTCATTTTAAGTGATTTTATACAGAGTTTTTTTTTTTTTTTACCTCTGTTTAATTGTATCCTCGATTTTTTTACGGTATATTTATAATATAAAGTTTATCGGCCCAGTTTAGCCATTAATTCTGGAGAAACCCAGCATTTAACAGCCTACAGTTTATTACAGCACTAATTCCAACAAAAAAAAAAACTCCATTATTTTGCTTTTTTTTTTTTCATTACTTAGAAGTTTCAATTTCTTCACCTTACCTACTATAATTTTAGTATATGGTAATTTTTTTCATTTTATTTACTTGCTTTTGGATGTGTATTTACTTTTTATATTGAACTCTGTATTGGTATTCATTTTACTTTTCTGTTGTGTTTTATTAGTATATTTATATGATTTGGTGCTTAAGTTTTTTACTCAAAAGTATAGCACTGATTTATTTCTTAAAAAAGCTATTTTACGATTATTAACATTTATTAACTCTTGTTTACGATTGTGCTATTTTGATGTTTATTTACATTTAAATTTCCGATGTATATATATATATATATATATATATATAATACATTTTTTAGCCGAAGAGGATTTTGAGGATTCCGAAGCAGAATTCAGGTGCGTTGCTGACGGCCAGTATCCTAACCCCAGTAATTGCAGTACTTTCATCCAATGTTCGAATGGAATCAGACACATCATGCCCTGCCCCAAAGGTCTAAATTATAATGTTGAGAAGAAAGAGTGCGATTATAAATGCGACGCCTACTGCAACAAAACGCTGTGTAAGATTTCACTTATGCCGTAAATATGTTACTTGTTGTATTACATTTGTTATAGAAACTACGAACATTGTATGTTCCGTAAGAATTTTCGAAAATAGTGCTCTAATCGCATCGGTTTTCTCTAACAGTAAGCATAAAATTTATTCGCAATAGTTAGCTAATACACAGACAAAAATTGAAATTTTAATCGAGATTAAGCATTAAGTTTTATCCATGGTATGAGCTAGGAAGAAAGAAGGAATCCGAAAATTCTTTCATTAGCTAACTAAGGATTACTAACATTCTTAGTTGAAGGAAATTATATAAAATGTAAAGATATTATTAGTTAATAATTATTAAAAATTTCATATTTTGTCTTTAATGTTTTTCAAGACACCGAAATCAATAAGTTTAGGTGGATAAAGTACCGTAGAAATTTACTGATGGGAACAAAATTGTTATACTCTTACACAATTGAGTCAATGCGTTTCACAAATATGTCACTTTAAAATATAACTTTTTAATATTTCTTTATTATACGAGTATATTAGTGGGAAAGAATATTACTTATAACTGCCGGCCAAATACGAGAACATTTATAAAAATCAGAAATTTCAAACTCTTTTTTAGGAACAATAAAAAGTTTTATACTAAGACATTTGACAAAAAAAAAATGATTTGTTTGTAATAGATACTGCTTTACATTTTCGATGCCTCTCTAAAAGGTCTATTGAAAAAATGCATACAAAACTCAAAATAAATGGAAAAGTAGAATTTGAGAGACAGAGAGAAAGTATGCATGTAACTAAGTATTTCCAAACATATATTGAAAATTATATATTGCTAGGATCTTCAGAGAATGGAAAAAAAATTAATTGAATTTTTAAATACGAATTCCATTATTATTTACTTCAAATCTTAATTATTCTATTATATTGACGAATATAATCATTTCCTTTTTATGATTAAATTGTAGTTGTTTCATTTCAGCTTGTGAATGCAAATGGCCGACATGTGGTAAGAACCTTCTACCTTCATACTATTCCTGAAGTATTACTAAAGATTGTAATCTCAAACCTGCCAACTTGATTTGCTGCAAAGATTTGGCAAAAGAAAAGTAGAAGCCTTTATTAATATTCTTAAAAGAAGCGCAAGTTTTTTTAATAAAAACTCTAGAATTCAAAATGAAAAATCTAATAGCAAGGCGCTCTGAAAACACCATGACAAACTTAATACGCAACTATGAATGATCAAAAATAGAAAAGTATTTAATATTCTTAAAAAATTTAACTATATCATGAATATGATTATAATTATGAAATTCATAAATTAGACAGCATAAATTTCTTTCATTACCTCTGAACTAGAGTTTTGCTTTGATTTCCTGTTTTTGATATAAAACTTATTTTCTGTTTTTTGAATGAATAAACTTTTTCTAATGCTTGTGAAAATTTATTCATAAAAGGGGTTATTGAAAAAATTATTTTCTTTACAATTGGAAAAATGAGCTAAATATTCTTTTTCTGTTAACTACAAAAGTTATTGGTACTAGGATTCGTTTTTACAAGCTATATTGAGATTTCAATATAAATATTGTAATATAGTAGTTAGTAGAATAAGTGTATAAGTTATATTAACAAAAAAAGATTAAAGATCAGAATTATTATGCCCGTAAGTATAAATTAATTTGTTATAATAACAATTCACTTGTTTCAAATAATGAATACATTACTTTCATAAGTTTCAAGAAAGATATGAATATACAATCGAATTTAAAGTTAGATTCTTAATGTTTACAGTACTATCTATAATAATAAGAAATTACTTAAAGACGATTTTCCTCTTAATAGCAAATAATTAATTAAATATGAGTTTTTGCAACTTATGCACTTCAAATGAACTTACTATTTGGGTAGATTTTACAAATTTTTTCTTATTGTTTTATTTTTTTAATTAAACTGTGGTATTAAGGTGTAAACTCTCATTCAATCCATATAGAAATGTCATTCTATTATTTTTTTGAGTTCATAAATAAAAAAAATCTCAGAAGTTCTAATAATGGATTTTGATGCCAGGTTTAGATGATATATGCTTTCTGCCTCAAGAAAAGGGGCCCTGCACTGCTTACATTCCGAGATATTTCTTCAACAAACGAACTGGGAAGTGTGACAAATTCATTTATGGAGGTTGTCGCGGAAATCCAAACAATTTCGAAACTAAGGAAGAGTGCGAGAAGAAGTGCAGCCATACACACAACAGCGGTAAGTCTGGACAGGAGCCACTTCTAGAAAAAAGGGATAACTTTTCGCAATTTTGGCAAATCTAATCGTAATTGGATATGATTGGTATCATTCCTAACGGCTGATAACTATTTAGTAATGAAATATATATATTTTCTTATAAAATGAAGTAATTACTTTTGTTATTTAACGCTAAAAATTATTTTTTCTTCACGAAATCAGGTTATTCTCCCAAATCTAGTAGCAATAACTTAAATAATTTAAGTTCAAAATTTCATTAAATTCCTATTATCATAGAGATAATCGAGACAAAACCCGTTTGGGAAGGGGGTAGGATAAATGACAGATAAAGTTTGAGCATACGCACAATAAACATTTTATCATATCCAACAAATTGTGATAAAAATACAAAACACAAAAAACTGACTAATAGCCGACTTTTGTAATTATTATATGAAATATTATAAACTAATAAACAGCCTGTTGCGGGAAAACAGTCTATACATCTCGGTTCATTTCGAAATGTTTTTTTTTTTAATCCAAACCCTTTCAGTATTTTTTAACGAAAAGAAGGTTATTTAACAGAATACCGTCATTCGAGCCACCAATCTGCCATTCCCATTTTATAATCAAAATGTACAAGGAAACTCACTCAAAAAAAAAAAATCAAATGACGCTATCTCTACGAAATCGATATAATGCTATAGCTATGACCTTAATGCATTTGAAGCTGTTGCATTCATTTCTGACTAGTTCCAACTTGATGGTTTTCCTTTTGCATAAGACGTGTGTGTGCGACTTTGTGAGTGAAAGAAAAACAATAGAAATGAACGAACATCACATTTTGTTTTAAATTGGGGAAACTCGGTTACAGAAATGTATGGAATGATTAAATTTGAGGAAAGGGACAATGTTATGTATAATTTTCGAGTGTTTGAGTGGTTTCGAGGTTTAAAACTAGATAATACTCTACCGAATACGATGAAAATTCTGTTCGTCAAGGTTCGAGTAGAAATGATGAAAATGTTGTTCCTTTACGACAAAATTTTATTTTCAATATTTTACTTTGACTATGGATTTATAAAAAGAAGTTCTGGAAAGGCTTTTGAAAGGAATGCAGCATGTGAAGTTTGATTTGTTTGACAGAGGAAATTGTTGACTCTCGACCAACAATGCTCCGTTCTCATGTGTCCTATCCTTAAACAGCATATTGATCCGAAACGACGATGACCAATCTCTGCTACGTTACTATTATAAAGGGGAAGATATGTTTACGAAAATTTCGTGGTTCACCAAGGAACGTTTAAGCAATTAACCCTAAATTTGGAAACAATTTTGATGGTTATTCGAGAAACTTGGGACTTTAACGACAAAATGAAGATTCTTGAAAACGCTGGAACTTTCAGAGAAAATTTATACAAGAAGGTAGCTTTATAGTCAGTAAAATATTTTCTTGGCATTCTTTGAGTTCACTCACCATTGTGGAAGGCAAGCAGGGATCCACGAAAGAATGCATTTGTTCTTGTACATCATGCGCTCCGCCCCCTACATACAGATTAGCCTTTTTCTCAGTGATGGTATCTTCCAGCAGAACAATACAATGCACAAACGTTCTTAGTGTACGTGCGTGGTTTAAAAAGCACCGTATTCCCCTGGTTCCCTAATCCCCAGAACTTAAGCCCAATCGAATATCCGTCGGACCTCTCAGACTGGTTTGTTCACACCCTGGATCCTCAACCGCGCAACCTGGGGTAGCTGGCCATTTATTTGGAATCGACCTGGCTCCATATCTTTGAGTGTATTTTCCAAAACCTCATTGATTCTCATCCTGCTCGTTTTGAAACGGCCCTCGTCACGAAAAGTGAATATTCTTGTTTTTACAGGAGGTCGCATTGATGTGATTGGACTGCATACTGGATTACGATTCAAATTTTGTAACATTCCATGAAACAATAGATTGATAATTAAATATTTAAACTTTCATACGAATCCTTCAGTCTTCTCAATTTTTCCTCGTGATTTCAAAATTGAATATTTCTTGAGCTGTGAGACGGTATTGCATAAAGTTTTCCATTATAAAAATTGTATGACAGTAAGAATTTTCATATATAAAAATGTTGGTACGTTATACCTCAACCTTTTTATATAATTGTATATAGTAGTTCACAATCTGCAAAATAATATAATTTTTTTTACTTTTTTAAAAGTACTTTTAGAATTTGAAAAAAAAATTCTAATTGTATGGTGTGAAATTCTTTGGAAAGTATTGCGAAAAAGTTTTTTTTTTTTTTATCGACAAAGCGATTGAAACAATTATGTAACACCAGGACGCACATTTCTTAAAACCCGTATAAGAATTCCATTCTATAAAGCTCTAAATTTCTATGAATGCTATTTTAGTCCCAAATTCTTAATATTAAATTTTAAAAAAAGTAATAGAAATTTTAAGAACAATAGAAAATAAAAACTAATTTGAGGCTGAAAAATTATGTACTAAAAATACTTGTGATTCTTTTTCATGCAAAAACTACTGACATTTTTAATAAATTGCTAAGAATAGATTAATGGAGAAGGATCTATTTTATTTTCCTTTTACGGCAATAACAATTATCATTTATCTAAAGATACATTTAATTTAATGAATTAACGTTTGCAATAATTTCAAAATATCTTAACAAAATATTATTATTAAATTTAATATTTTATCATGTTTGCTTTAATTTCAATATGAAAAAATTAATTCCACTTTTAACACATAATAATTTGCTTTCAGTGAAAAGTTGGTGGCGTTTTTTAAACGTCAGAAACTTATTTATTTCAAGTGTAACGACAAAATGGCAACTGTAACCAATAGTGATCTTCGAATTACTACAGCGCCTCTAGCGGAGGTTACTAAAAAACTTTAGTCTATCAGGAACCGTCGTTGGCTTTACAACTCTTAATGTCTAAGCTTAAATTTAATTCCGAATCCCACTCCTGTAGTGTTTTTTTTTTATCTTAGTTATTTTATGCTTTGTTACTATTCAAATAAATATTCAGAAATGAGTTTCTTTTCTTTATACTTCATGAGTAATTCAGGATATGGCGCCCAACGTGGGATGGAATTAATGGTTCCTCACAGGTTCGAGTTTTTTCTGATAAAATCCCAAGTATGTTATATCAACATAGAATTGTTTCAGGACACTCGGTCCCCACGGATTTTGATTATTAAGTGTTTCTATTCCCCCAGTTTACCCTAATTGTTCATGAAAATCAATTTAACATGTCCAACGTCATTATTAAACCGAAATCATGTAATGCTTTTTCATAAGTTAAGAAAAGTTTAATGCATGTGACGCTTTAGTATTTGTGAGAAAAAAAAGGTTTGGTTGCAGTAACTTCCCCCCCGCATTGAAGAAAATAATTAATTAATTTAAACAATAGATTTATAAATTTCTATTTTGTATAATAAGTGTGTTGTTTTATATTAATAAATATGTTGTTTTTCTATAAATAAGTATGCTCCTGTTAAAATTGTGTAAATATTAGAATCATAATTGTGTATATTATTCAGACATTCGTTAGGTTTTCTGCTTGTGTGATTTAAAACCGAAAGAGTTAGTTTTATAAATAAATCGAAATCAGATGCAGTGTGTTCTGTTATGAGAATGCTTCTTGCGAAATAAGTATAAAATAAATTTTATTCATGTTGTGTCAATGTATGAATATAAGAGTTGAATTCAATAAAGAACTATGTTATTCATTAAGAAGTGCTATATCAGTAGGGAAACTTATTCTTTACATTATATTTCGTGACCCTGAATGTTTATGATTATATATGTTTTTTTTTAAATGTTACTTTGAATGGGAAAATGCTGCATTAGACGCAACTAATATTTTGCTGAAAGTTGAATAATAAATTACTAAATACTAATCATCAGCCTCGTAAATGTTCATTTTCTAAGTTACTGAAGTCTCACTTTATGCTTCAAGGTCAGAAAACATAGATTTCGGAAAATAATTTTTTTTTTCTTTATTGTTTTACTATGGCTGACGTCAGGAAGAATTTTAATTTTCTTTGTTTTAGATGATTGTATATCATTCTTTCTGCAGAAATTACTTCCTTTTTTCAAAATAAAAATTCAAGATATAAATATTAAAGAAATTAATAATAAAATACGTTTTGAATAAGTTTCTGTTTTATCTTTCTTGCGGGTAGCATAAGATATTTAATATTATTTTATTTGCAAATTAATAATTGATGTGTTAAAAATTAAAAATTTTATTAAAAAAAGAGTTGGCTTTCAACTTTTGATATATTGGTGTGGTGAAAATTGTATATTGTAAAATAAGAGTTGGTTTTCAAGCTTTTGAATTGTAAATTTGATCTATTATTGCTTAGTATTTTAAAAAATAGAGTATGTTAATAATAGAAAAAAAATGTTTTTTTCATACAATGGTATTTTAAGAAGGAATCTAGAGTAAATATTTATAAAAAAAACCGTTTTGATACTAAATGATCATTAGTTTTCCTGGAAAATGGATTGATTAAAGTAATTTTAGCTTATTATTTGTGTTTTAAACCTTTTTGTATAAATGTAATTGATTTTATGATTCAATTTTTAACATTGAACATTCCGAAATTGTCCTTCCTTGCTCAATAAAGAAAGGGACATTTGAGGGTTTTAGCTGATGAAAT
>BMAW01104335.1:94138-152065 GCA_019974015.1 Nephila pilipes | reverse complement strand
GAGGTGGGCGTGACTTTAATCGAGGTGGCTTATTCGAGTCCTATTTCCACTAAGCACTCAACATGTTGAAAAGAAAGTGTAAATTAAATGTCGGGGCTTTAAGTTCTCAGGGATACGAGATGTGGATGGGGAGATTGGCATGTCTGCTCAGGTGTCGACTTCGTTCTCCGACCGCGGTTCAAAATAATGAGAAATATTGGCTATAATTAGTGGACCTTGATTCGAGCAGAAATATACAGCTTGTTGATTAATTGATTGATCATAAATATCACACTTATAAGCAAATAGAGACCAACCTTATAATTTTGAGCCTCCGTCGAGTGACGAGGACGAAACCTGAGCTAACATCTATACCTAAATTTCTACTCCACGCCAATGGAAGGACTTGGAGCTTGAATAGATTTAACGCACATCAGCTCCACTAAATGATGGACCTTTATTGGTATCAGTATTCGAACCCATGACTCCATGGAAAACAACGTTGGACATGATCACCGACCATGACCACTCGGCTCCCATTTCCTAAAATAGATTGCTGGAAAACGTTCGATAAACAATCTAATTTTTCAAGAAAACGTTAAATAAGGATCTCAAAATATGTGTTTGAATATCGATAAAATGCTACTATGTATAGTGTTCATATTTAATTTTCACCAGACATTAAACATTTTTTGAGATTTATTTTAATATAAACTAGTATGCATTGTGTTGTACACGTGACTTATGCCAATTTGTGGGATGGAGTTCCATGCTGTTGCATTTGATCATTCAAATCAGAAGCAGTCCACACTAGTTTTGGATGACGCTTCATTTACCATTCAGTAATATCCCTTACGCGCTCGACGGGGGAAGATCTGATGATCTCATATGCCAAGGCAACATGTCAACTCTGTTTAGAATAATTGGTTGACAGTAATAGTATGGGGACAAACATTATCTTTTAGGAAAATTCTCCTTAGAATAGTTATCACGAAATTAATCACAGTCTGTTCAGTCACCAGTCTGACGTATACATTTGCTGTCTATTTTCTCAGGATATTAACGAGAGTGATCCTGCAGTCATTGAAAATTTATCCCCAAACTGTAACTCTTAGTGTAGTTCCAGTGTTTCTATTCCTCAGACAGCTTGCTAACAATCGCTTACATAGCCTTCTTCTAACCAACATGCGCCATTACTTGCTCTAAGAAATAAAATCATTTCATCTGAGAACACAATAGATCTCCACACCACCCTCCAATGATCTCTAGATTGACACCACTCAAATTGCAGGTAGTAGAGAGCTGGAGTTTCAGGCATGACCGCTACAGGACATCTGGCTGAAAGCAGTTCCTAAAGTTATCGATTTGCCACAGGTCTCTGAATCATTCTAATGCCAACAAAAGCTCAAATTTCTTCTGAAGATGCAGTGGGATATGCCACAGCCTTACTACAAATCCAAAAGCGTTTCATCACAGTAATAACTTGTGTGTGGCCGGGTCTATGGGTCTTTCTGTTGTAAACTTAAAGCGTCTTAGAATGGATCATCCCGAATTAAAACTCACTGTTCCAAGACCATTTCACAACACACATTGATGCACAATGGATACAATTCTACCAAATCGTTCTGAAATATTTAGAAAATAAAATCCAATTTCTCGTTCCCTTATAGATAGCTTGATTTGAAAAACTTAGTTAGGTGTTGTTACGATTTTTTTTATCTCCTTAAAGGTACTCTTTACTCAAATCTAATTCACAACGCGTGTGCTCTCGATCTGGAAGATAATTAACGCTCATAATGTTAACATCGGGTATTTAAAAGCAAATATGATTTGAATGCTCATAGTGCTGCTATGAGCACCACTTTCATTCTTCTAAAGAGTAATTTGAATTGATGCCCTTTATCATGTGTGCAAACACAGCTTCCTGATTTAGTTTATTCAGTTCAACACTTTAGTGTAGGAATTTAATTTACCACTAGTGAATAAGTGAAGATAAGCATCTTTTAGATATTTATATATTACATAAGGTTGAAGTATTAGAGTTAAAGCTAGGTTAGAGAAAATTGAGATTTCTTTATTAATACTTTTCTAAAAAATATTGTTATTCTTAGAATAAATCGATTAAATCTATGGAATTGCAAAAATGAAGTTATATTTCAACCGTAGATGACATTTAGTCATTTTGTATATGAATTAGTTTTAAGGAATAATAAAAATTAATTCAATAACTTTGATATCATTATTTACCTGAAATGAAGGTTTTCCTTTTTTTCTATTGTTTTCACATGTTCTGGCCATTTTACATTGAAAAATATGAATAGCATTGCGTTAATTAGTTTGATAGTCTGAAGCATCTTATTGTTATGATATGATGTATAAAGAAATTAGTCTAAGTTATGCAACATATTCCTAACCCTGTTAATTTAGCCAAAAGAATTGTTGATATTAAGGATAAAAGGTGAAAAAATGTGTTTAACACGAAAAAAAGTATTAAAAACGATGATCTCGTATCACTCTCATGCATAATTGTAATTTTTGCACATACAGTTAATGAGTTTATGAAATGTAGAGAATAACAATAGATACAAATATCTTAGAATAAACTTTGACGTACATTCACCGTTGTCATAGCAACCAACTATTCAGTCTTTTGATAATGATTACAATATGTATGTTAGTAGACATTCATCATCTAGTAAAGCTTGCCAAACAAATATCATTACTCATTTTATCCCCAGAATATAACGTGTAATTTCTTAACTAATAGGTAAAAATGATGGGAAAGTTTTCTCAAGTCTAGCAATTGAAGGTAGAAGTTCAGTGAAGTGTATCTTCATCCAATTTATATGTTTGATACAAAGAATTTTTTAGGTAGGCGCAATGAAACAATAAAGTAATTTTTTTGAGGTTACTTCCGAATAACTGAATGTGTGTTATTATCTAAATACAGGATCGTAATTAACAAACTTTTTCAGATGTCTTATTTAGTAATTCTTTAATAAACATTGACTTAAAATTATTAAAATTAGAATAATTTGGTTTTGAAGTACATTTACTCCAATGTAACTATTTTGTCTCATTCTATTTGTTTCAATTGTAGCCCTTATACTTATATTCATCTATAACAATTGCAAATTTTGAGCATTTTTAGTTTTAAAATACAGTCTTATGTATCATTATATATACTTCTTACCTTCACTTATGAACGTTAAGTTGAAAAAATAAATACTCATAAACCTTTTTGTAAATATTAAGGCAACGAGACAAAAATAACACCACTGTTAGTACTTCGAATGAGAATAAGCATAAAGTTAAATGATATGTTAAGTAAATTAATTAAAATAATTAATTTATAAAAGGAATCTTTCCATTTTGAAAAAAAAATGTATAGAATTAAGTAGAGCATGCTTAAATATTCCTTATATCTAATTTAATTTCAATAGAGTAATTAATTCTAGCAATATCAACAAATTGTTGACAGGAAGCTATATGAATAGATTTTGAATTAATAATTGTAGACTATACATGGTCTCTCGGGGGGTATCGTTTCGGATATAAGAATTTTGGTCCGATATTGAAGTAAACAACAACAGATAATTATGCAAAAATTTGGGTTTCAGGGCACAAAAAATAAATATATATATCTTTAAAGAATTTGTTTCTTATGTTTACTTATGTCGCAATTATAATTAATAATTAATATTTTTACGAAAATTCTTATTTTTTTTCAATTTTTTGTACCTTTATAATCGGATAATAACTCTCTATTATTTGATTTAAACGTTTACTTAAGTGTTGATTTGAAAATTGAAGCTTTCATTTAACATCAGACAATCCATTTTGTAAGCTCACACTATTCAGAAACCATTGATCGTAATTTTACAAGATCCCTTAGTCTAATTTTATATAAATCTTTTTTAAATAACATAATACGTATCGATATTGACAAAATTTCTTTCTTAGGAGTTCATTAGTTATGTTATTAAAGTTGTTTCGGTCTTTCATTGGTACCATAATTTAGCTCACTTTTGAACCATCAACAATGATACTTATTTTGGCCATATAAAATTACGGAAGTTATTTAAATTGTCTCTTTTTTAACTATTGCACATGGTGCATAAATATATGCACTATGTTCTAGTTAACTACTGAATCATTAGAGAGCTCTTAGATTTGTCCATAACTGCTCAATATTTGAATGCTTGGAGACAATGGACATTTGCTAGACTTGTATAATATAACTTTAAAAAAAATTCCTACATATTGATTTGATTAGTTGCTATGAATACAGTTTTTCAATAAATGTTGCCGATTAGCTGTGGATTATTGCAGCAACAATTCATTGCTAACTAGTACCATAAGAAACAATTAAAGGAATATTTACTACTTTTGTGGTGCCTAGTTTTCAACAAATAAAATTATATAGAGAACTAGAATTGAATTGTACTTTATGCAAAGACACTTCTGAGAAAGAAAGCAAATACTTTGTAAAACAAATCTTAAAAGAAAATTGTAAGATGCATTTTATTAAAAATATTACTAAATTTTATTAATTAATTCCTATTTTCTTTGAAATTATTTTAGATGAGTATGTTTAATAATTACAATACATTATTATGTTACAATATAATAATCGCGCATAGTACGTAAATAAAAATAATTCATTAAATATAGTAAATAAAATTCAATCCTAAAATTACTGTGTTGTTAGATTATGTCAGCTTCTGTTACGTAAAATGAATATTGACTAATTATATTAAATTAAAAGAATCTTGAAGTACAAATATTTCTAATTAAATTATTTCATTTCACAACATTGAACAAAACCTTTATCGTGAATTCCACATAGTATTATAAACACTTAGTCAATTGAAATTATGAACATTTTAGTCAACAGGAAAAATAATCGTTAATAAAGTAACTTTAGTATGTTAGCTTATTAATTGATTGTTTATAACGTCTCACTTAGAATGAATTTAGGGATTATTTGTGAGAACTCGGAATTTTAAACTATGAGAACAATAAGAAATAACATTTGAGATTCAATATAAATTGAACTAATTCAACTTAATTAAATACGAATAATTAAACTGAATTAGTCAGAAGTATTTTAAGCTGCATTGGAACTTGTAGAAAATAGATTGTTTATGATTACTGAATATCAAAGTACTTTTAGATTAGATGAGTCTATAACCTGGCTATAGAACAAATATAAGATTTAGCAAAATCAAGTGACTTGTCCAAAATATCCAATGATCAAGATATTTAATCAAAAATTTTTAAATCAAAATGGAAATTCTGCAGTATTTTAAATGATTTATAGCCACAAAATATATGAAAAGAAGTAGATATATGTTGAGAGAAACGAGAGTTATAAAATATATAGTTTTCCGCGATAAATTCTCTAGATGGTAGGTAATTAGAGAATTTCTAAAACACATCTAAGAAAGAAAACGGTTTGAAAGGGAAATAAAATTTTCAATATTCAACAGCAATAAATAATTATATGTGAAAAATGTTTTGAAAAAATATCATGTATCTTAGAAACCATATTTTTAAGATTTATTCGAAAACTTTCAAAACTGTCTTAAGTGACACAACTATCAGAAAGTTTACTAATACAAGTGGTTTACTGTGATTTATGTCTTTAGAAACGATTGATAGAAATAGTAGACCATAAATAAAAGTGTACAAGAGAAAACGAAGTTTAACGTCACGTTTTAGTTGTCCTGTAGTCATAAATCCATTTGTCATTTACCAAAAACGAAAAAAAAGAAGATCGTTTTGGATAGACCAGACAACGGTTATCCATATTGGACCATTTGTATGAAAGTCAACTGTTTAATGATTCATCTAAGTTGTACAATTCAAATATAGAGTACATATAAAAATATAAACTATAGAAATATTGTTATGTAGGTGATCGCGTTTTCAAATGTTAGAAAGGTTCACGCAATCCATAAGCAGATTCATTTGATGTAAATTTAAATTTTATTGTGAGTCTCTCAGGGCAGAAATAACGCATTTGATTTTAACAGGAAGTAATTAACTCGAACATATAGATAGATGTTAACAATATTTTGAAGTTCATACAATCACCGAAAACAAAAATTCACATTATGTTGTCATAATATTGCAAGAGGCACATAAGCTCTACATACATTAATTCATTCAGTGGCTCACTCACACACACATATATATATATATATATATATATATATATATATATATATATACACACACACACACAATTAGCGCATCAAGAAATAATTGCGGGATCGTAACGAAACTTGACATGAAGGTACATGTCGGGGAGATATGCAAATGATTAGAAATACAGTGTGATTGCGCATTACGTATAGCCGGTAGAGGGCGTTTAACGTCGTTCTCCGTGGAGTATGAAACAGGCAACCAAAGCTTGTTTGAGTGTGCTGAATCGTTTACAAAAGAAGAGCTGAGGTAGACATGCCATTAAGCTGTTTTCGAAGACAATATCAGCAGCTGTCGCAGTTTGAGAGGGGTAGAATCATCGACATGATGGAAACTGGGTGTTCAGCTAGGGGAGTAGCTCGTCAATTAGGCCGCTCTGATTGTGTTGTGAGGAGGTGCTGAGACCAGTTGATCCGAGAGAATGTAAAATTTCGTTTCATTTTGACGACGCCTTCTTGGTGCGCTAATTTTTTTTGTCTATGAGTGTATATATATATATATATATATATGTGTGTGTGTGTTCTCATATTCTCCAGAGAATCTAGTTTTGACGACAAATTTAGCGAGGTGGAGACATTTGGCGATTATAATTGGCGCGAAATCTGTCGCCAAAGTTAGCCTACCTGTGCAGCATTATTCTGTTTGGCATAACCTTTCCTTACATGTGAAACCATTGTTCCAGCTATAAAACCGTATCAGCAGGAAAGAAACTATAATGGAAATTTTTTCATGAGACTTTAAGAGAAGAAAGAACAATAACAAAAAAATATGCGAGGAATTCAATGATCGTAACGAAAGAAAGTTTTTTTTTCTGTTAATGTAGTGAGGTTCTGCGTGATCATTCTTAATCACGCGATACAGATTCTCATTTTATGTGCAGTGAAGCTACTAATTTTTTTATGTGTGGATAAGGAAAGCGTGATTAGTTTTGATTTCTGTGAGAATGTCACTTAAAGCAATTTTTTTTGATTGTTCGAATCACAGTAAAAAAAAACATTGAAGTTTAATGCATAAAGTGAAGCGAGTAATCATGAGTATGATTTCTGATTATGATCCAAATATCTAAAAGCACACTTTGTATGGAATGTACTATTACGTGTTTCTATACCACGTGACTAAGAAATGTTACCTTAAACCAACATGAGCAGAGATTAAAAGAATTTAAATACTTTCCTTGCACATAATGATGATGTTAGTAATAATATAATAGCTACACATAACTTTTATACGTTTCAAAAACATTTTGGTTGAGAGAAAATTTTGATGGAAAATTCTAAGATGGAACATATTTGGAGTTTTTACAAATTTTAAATCGTATAATGGCTTTTCAATGCAGCTTAGGCCTATTGTCTACAAAGCAAATTAAGCTAAACGAATATATTAAGTATCATGTAATGAAAATTACACTACTGTTAAAAGATATTATTTACAATAATTATTTTTATCAATTAAATTTACAGTGTTTTTGAAATTTCTTTTTTATGATAGTAAAATTTATATATTTTGGGTATCAGTATTATTTTAAATGTATCAATAGCTTTACGAGAAATTAAATTCTGTAAAAACAAAACTTCTACTGCCAAAAATTGAACTTTATAACAAAACAGGAGGAGGGGTAAGTCCACATACATTTATCTAGTCTCTTTCTATAAAGAAATTTTCATTTGCAATTTTTTTTTGTTTATTTTCAAAGGAGGAAGGTTGGTATACACTAACACTAGCCCTTTATTCTGTTGTAAGCTTGAGTTTGCCTTTTGATTTACTTAGCGGTCTTACAATTTTTCTAAATAGGATTTTTTCTATTTTGATTGACGATATATTTGACACTAGTTTACTTCACTTCTGTATTTCGAGCTTGAAGTTTTTTTGAATAAAGTTAGTTACACAGAAATGCATACTGAATATATCTTATCATTTTTAAATTAAAATAATTATGTATAATTGATTTTCATAGGTATAAAGTAGAATTAAAACATATTAAACTTCTGATATATTTCCTTCATTACTTAACTCTTCAGCCATTTTAAGTCTAATTAGTTAGTCTGTAAGTACAAAACTCCAACTGAAATTACATTAGAGTAGGTAAAACACTTTATTATCTATCAAAGTAGAATATGCGCAATAACTCCTTTTCAATCCCTCTTTACTCCATTAATCCCAGTATGAGTTCAAATAATAACGTCAGATTTAAAGCCTAATTAAATAATCAGTTTCAAAAATCCAATATATGATACGTAAGAGAAGTACAACACGCTTCATTATCTATTAAAGATTATGCAAGATCGTTCTCTCTCTAATGCCTCTTAACTCAATTAATCCTAGGTTATGTTCTAATAATAAAGTCTTAGCTTACCAAATCCCTCATTCCAATTCACGTTCTTTTCGATTATTGCAGATTCGGCTACGATTGTTCTGATAATGGATCACCCTCAGCTACTTTCAATATAAATGATTAATTACAATGATTCATTCCAAACTACAGCTTCTATCAGCTTGTCGTAATCCGATATCTACCTTCTCTTTCCTTTCAATTTTAAATCTCTCTTCATCACTATCATTTGCTCAATTCCCTACACTTCTTATCTTCATATAATTTATCAAGTCACATTGCATTCGGTTGGATAGGAGTAATAATTGAATGCAATTCAAATTACCAAAAATCTGCGATGTTAGAGGATAGAAAATCGCAAGTAGCTCAACATCACAAATCGTCGAAGAGATTCATTATAAAATATATAAATTTGCTAACAATGTAGCATGTTTAGTCACTTTATCTTTAATAAGTTGCCTTTTCATAAACATGTTCTTCTATCCTTTAAGCCAATTTCTCAATAGTACTTCATGGACCTCATCAAGTCTTAAGGAACTGAACTGATTTCAGTCACTTCCAGGACTTTCACATATTTTAATATCCGAATCACGATTTTTCAAAATTGCCAATACGGTACTTATGGAAATTCCTTATACTTTTATTTTTTGATGTCTTTATTTTTTCATCCCGCTTTCTACGGCTTTTATTAAGCTGAATTCTTTTTTCAGATTTAAAGATATCCGTTGAAGCACCCTGTTCTCTATAATAAAAATGAAAAGCGAAATTAAACTTATAGTAAAATCCTGGGTATAGGAAGTAGATTCGTAGAACAGAAGCTAAGAATAATATAGGGTTCACGGCAAGAGTTATATCCAATAACTTTCAATATTCGGAGAATTTCCTTTATCTTAAGAAACGGCAATTTTTTTTTCTTATTTAATTTATATGCTTCAAAACTTTTATTTGATCTCTCTCTCTCTATCCCTCTCTCTCTCTCTCTCTGTCTAAATCAAGTCCAACTCGGAGGATAACGACAAATAACAATTTACTCGAAAATCTTCAGGACAACACACAGGTAGCACAATTTGGACAATAACAGATGCACAGCACTTACATAATTTTGTAACACAGATATAACACATCAATCAATAACTCCCGAGACTAACATTGAAAACAACATTTTTTTTGCAAAATGTTTTTTTATTCATCAACATAACACCTTTTGTTAATCACCTTTTAGGGTGATACAATTGTTCCAACGCTTTTCCAAATATATATTTTTTTTTTATTCTTTTTTTTTTTTTCGCAAGAAATCTTTTTTGTTGCGAGTAAATAGCGATAAACAGCTTTCTGAATTATCGACTCGTTGCTGTTTTTGTTCCATCGAAAGCAATCGCGGCACCCACTTGGAAAAAACCTTTTTCACTTCACTTCAAAAAACCTTTTTCAGTAAATACACTTCCATATGATATCTGTGTCATCTCAGCAATCTCACGGAGCTTCACTTTACGATCTTTCATTATAATTTTTGTCACTTCACTCACATTTTCCGGTGTAACGGCTTCCACAGGTCTACCCGAGCGTTCCGCGTCATTTGTGTCGGTACGACCACGTTTAAACTCGGCAAACCACCGACAAATCGTTGCTTTTGATGGACAAGAGTCCGGGTAACATTTTTCAATCCATTGTTTCGCTTGCACGGTGTTTTTACCCATTAAAAAACAATGTTTTATCAGAACACGAAACTCGGTTTTTTCCATTTTTTAAACAAATTACAAAACGACTTTACTCCAACCTCGATAACTCAGCTGTTTCTGGTCCGATCGACTTAAAATTTTGACACGTTTCAAGCAAAGGTTAGTACTCTAGAAAGACCTGGTTACTGGTTTACTACGAGTGCCATCTCTGGGTTAGTCTCGGGAGTTATTGATTAATGTGTTATTACACAGCAAAGTTTAGATCACCAGCTCACTGTGGACAGCCACCGCAGTAAAATTTTGTATGTCCAGTGCAGGATCCGACGATTCACAGAAGATACATTTTACTTCCTTACAAATTCACTCGACTTACTTTACTTCGATAACAGTGTTCCGTGGAATCCTCGATCAATTTCCTCAACAATCTCCAAAGACAGATTCTCCGTAACTTTTCTTCTAAATTCAGGCCGAATCCCCAGCAAATTCACTTGGACACGACTCCCCGATCGGTCTGATAAACAGACTTCACAGACAAACTGATTCCGTACATAGACCGAGACCTCAGACTCCTCATAATCTGACTGAAACTCTTGACGTATTTATACCTTTTCGGCCAGGAATGATGTCACATGAGGAGATTCACGAAAAGTCAATTTCTTTCTTACCGTTTAAATTTTTGTAAAGATTCTGGCACTTTCTCTATACATTTGTCGCCAAAGTAAAGGTGCCATTTCTCAGTCTCTCTTTTGTTAATTGGTGACATCTCTGTGAATCACTCTTTTCCTCCACAAGAGAAGCACTGCAGGGAAGCATCAACTCATGCTTGTACCAATATAGAAATATATAGTTACACACACATATTTTTGTTATAGTGTATATAGTTACATATATACACTATAACAAAAAAAAAAAAAAATGACGCACAAAGAAGGATTTGCCCTATTGTAATGAAATTTAGTGTGCGAAGTCATTTTGACCGAACATGCAAATGATTAAAATTTGGTGCCCATTGAATGAATAGCGGATGCTACAGCGCATCGGAACGGTGCATTCAGCAGGTGTATATAAGAAGCGATTCTCAATCGGATGGTCAAATTTTCTGTTGTATTGCAATTTGGAATACCTTTCAACGACTGAAAAAATGCCTCGCCACAGGATTCGAGTTCATTACGAGCAGCTATCAGAGTTTGAAAGAGGTCGTATCATTTGAATGGTAAGTTGGGTAAATTGGAGAATCGCTCGTCATATGGGTCGAAGCGATTTGACGATTTGAAGATGCTGGAAAGAATGGGTGGACAATGCCAGATTTTAGCGTCATGATAGTAGCGGTCGACCTAGGATCACAGCAGATCGGGAGGAAAGAGGGATTGTAAGATCAGCTATCACAGCGCCTGATTCATCGTTATCAACCGTCAGACGTGCGACCAGCACACGAGTGTCCCCCATGACCATCCACAGACGGCTGATAGAGCAAATATCCACTCCTACCGACCACTATACCACCAGCCACTCACGCCTGCACACTTTCGAGCCAGATTACAGTGTTGCTGCGTTCGATCAGGATGGAATGATGCTGACTGAGGACGTACGTATAGTGTTTAGCGACGAATCCCGTTCCCAACTTTGTCCCGACAATCATCCCCTGCAGATGCCCATTGCAGCGTGCCGATCCTGCTTTCACTATTGCACGCCACACAGGCCCTCAATCGGGAGTTATGGTAAAGGGATACCATTTCCTTTGATAGCCGGACATCTTTGGTCGTCATTAGAGCATAACCTATTCGTCATCTGGATAACCTATTAGAAATATGTCTTGGAGATAATTAATATTTTTTTTAACTCTGAAACTGTTACTATAATTATTATTTATATCTAATTTTCAGTAATAAATTTTTAAATATATTTAATAATTCAATCTATATGTTCGTTAAATGCTTTTAATGGAAGACCACAGTTAATAAGCTAACCTGGTAACAAAATTACCTTTTTCTTTAATTATTTGTTTTTTATTAAAAATGTTAAGACTTTAAATAGTCCCTATTTATATTACATTTTTAAAATTTGTCCTTAACTGTAGTTAAATTACCTGTAATAACATGCTCATATTCTTCATTAATATACTATATGTATTCATTACACTTACAAATATCATTAACTCTTAAGTCTTTTTTATTATTATACTGAAATAAAATACGTGTTTAAACTGTTTACTAAATTTGTATACTTCTTTAATATTGAGATTTTAATAGAAATTAATTTGTGATATTTATTAAAAATATTATTAAATTTAATCTTATCAAAGGATTTTCATTAATAAATTTAAAAGATCAATATTTCTTTTTAAAGTCTAATCATATAATCATTCAGATCGTATTTATGGAACGAATAATATTCTTAATTAAGTGGATGAAAATAATATCTATATTATTATCAAGAAAAAAAATTATCTCTGACCACACAAATTTCTCTTTTTTTGATACAAAATAAAAAATCCACTTCATACTTTTATTATTAAAACCTTTAAAAAAATTTATAATTCTACTCATGAATATTTTCTTAATACCATGGTGATTCAAAAAAAATTCTTCTTACCTTTGCCCCTACCTGTCCTATAATAAACACTATTATTTTTTCTATGATATTGTTCTCTATCATTATGATAAAAAAATTTGTAATTATTTCCCTCTAATATTTTGTAACATTATTTTGTTTAAATACGTAACATTTAATCAACAATGGTATAAAATTTGAAAATAGTCAATAAATAGTTTTTCCAACGCAATCTATATTTAATACAAGGATCGATAATGATTATATTAATTTCAACTTTGTCAAAGCTATGTTTAAGAAAGTGCGTAATTTCAATTTCATCATTCCTTTGTAAATCATCAAATTTTTTTTTATGAAATATGTGCTGATTATATCCAATATTAATATGGTTCGAAGTTTGACCAATGTACTTATCATTAAAGGTAGATGCAAATATGCAACTATCTGAAGGTAAATACAACTATGTTTCACAAAACATTTATTCAGAGTTCTTATTAAATTTTTTATTACTAATCATTGGATATGTTAGGCATCTAAAACTGACATATTTCGAATTTTAAGCAATTATTTTTACCTAAATTCTTGTTGTCAGTATTATAAGTATTAATCCTTATATTATTCTTACGATATCAATTGCATTTACCTAACTTATTTTTATTATCAATATACTTTTTTCTCCAAAACATTCTTGTTTTATAAGTCTTATAACTAATTTGAACCGCTTCCTCGTCTATTTCTAAATCTGCAAACTTATGAGTTAAGTCATAAATGCTAGTATTTTATAACCCATTATATCAGTAATTTCTTTTCCAAATTCTTCAAAAATCCTACCTAATTCAATCTCTCAACACATATCAAATAAAAATCCAGAGAAGATTATTTTATACCAAACTAACAGAGTAATTCTGTACCAAAATTGTATTCTATAAGCAAAACTCATAAAACTAATAGAAGTATCAAAGCTACTATAATTCACTTGAAAATGTACGCGTATATAAATACCAAAATACAAGTTACACCTATTTAACCACCATCTTACAATTCTAAATCTCATTCTGCAAAACTAACAACTCTATCAGTTTGAATCATTACATTATAAGTACAGTGAATGTGAATGTTATTGGTGCAAGAGCCAGATGTGACAATGCTGCTCCAAACAATAATTAACTGTGATCTAGACGTGAAAAAGTCGAAAAAAAGACAATTGGTTGACAAGAAGGTGGATAGAAAGTAGAGAAGGATTGCTAGGGTAACCAGGGGATGCGTCACCTGTGTTTACTAAAGATTGTAAACTCCTTGGGAAAGAAAAAGATCACTAGGGGGCCTCGGGGTCCTGATGCCCGTACTTACCAGAAGGTGGCAAGTGCCTGTCATAAGTACAACCAGCACAAACAGTGCAATAAAACACACCAAAACCTCCTACAAAATAAACACAATCTAAGAAATATTCATGAGAAAGGAATAAGTCATATATTAGGTCATCTAGAAAGTTTGTGCCGATTTTCGGTAAGTGGCGTAAGGAAAGGTCTGAATACAAAAATGACGGAAAACAAATAACAGGCGTATATATATTCTAAAAGATGGTATTAGAGGCATATTTTGAAAAACATTTGGTTACAGTACGAACATTGTGGTCAGTTTTATACACGCGTTGAATACGGAAGAAAACGAGGCACATAACAGTAATTTAATGATTTTCTTTTACCGGAAAGGCAAAAAATACCACACAAGTGAAAAACAAGATGTATCCTATTAATGTCGAAGTTGCGGTAGCTCAAAGAATTATACGGAAATGATTTGCCAGGTCAAAAAGCTGGTTATTTCAAACTTGTAGATTAATAACGCTTGGATAGTCTCTCCACCATAGATGAAGAACAAACTAAAACACTGATGGAGAATAGCCTACGCTGTACGACACGTAAATTAGCAGAAATTTTAGACATATCAAATTCGTTACCCACCAGCACTTTGGGAAACTGAACAACATAAATCGTTTTAATGTACGGGTTCTTAGTGATTTAACACAGAAATTCCTGGTGGGTCACATTACCAATAGAGACTCTCTATATAAACGCAGAAAAGAGACACCCTTTTTAAAGAAACTGGTAACGAATAGATAAAGTCTTGAGGAAAGCGGAATGAACCATATTTAGACACCCCAAAAGCCAATCTTCATCTGAAGAAGACCATGCTGTGTGTCTGGTAGGATTGGGAGAGAATCCTGTGGGATGAACTTTTATCAATCTTCGATGCAATAAATTCCGAATGATAGAGTGCTTCCATTTTGTCGAATCAAAAACATCAATTGAACCAAAACGTACAGAAACAATTAATCGGTGTTTTATCAGGACAATGTATGGCCTCAAGTGACGTAGAGAGCTCGCAAGAGTTGTTAGACCTCGATAGGGAGGTTCTAACCCCTCTACCCTATTCACCAAATTCTCACACTCTCTCACACACATTTCTTCTTCCTATTTCGATCATTACAAAATTACCTTAATGGAAAAAAAAACTTCCTTCCATAGAAAATCCTTAGTCGATATAAAAAAAAGTCAAGTGGAACGGATTTTCACTCAAAAACCCAAGAGATTTCGGAAGGATGAAATTTTTAAGTTGCTTGAAAGATAGAGAAAGTTTGCGGAGCCTGAATGGCACCTATATGATTTAATACAGATATACCAAAATTTAAATGAGCTCCGTTGTAATTTTCCTTCAAAATCATCACAAAAGCTCAGGACATTTTTTTTATACATTTTTGATTTATTTACTAGAGCAAAATATTCCTTATTAGAATAAGAAATTAAAATATATACAGGGTTATATTAAAATGATTCATTCGATAGTAAAACTCCATATTTTCAAAAATAAACGTCACAGAATGATTTGTAATTCATGAATGAAAAGGGAAAATACGGAAATATTTTTTACAAATATTAGATATAGCTACCTTTAGTTACACGTATAATGTCATTTCGATATGTAAATTCTTGTCCAACTCGTTGTAAAGTGTCATTGGTAACTGATTGCACATCAGCTGAAATCCGTTCTTTAAGTTCAAATACTTTTGTGGGTAATGGTGGCGCATACAATTTATCTTCTTCAAACACCTAAAGGAAGAAATCGCATGGGGCCATATCAGGTGACTTCGAAGGCCGGCTGTGTAACATCATGTCATCTGGTTCATTGTGACCGATACAAGGGCAAAACACCTACTTGAATGGTTTCAAAACTTTCATGAAATAGTTTCACTAAGAACATACAAAGACCATCTGTTTTTCATAACATAAAACTTCTATAATTTTCCTTTGCTATAGGATGTATATTATTTATTATTCTACGTCGTTCAAATTTGATAATATGAGATTTTGAAACAGGATGAATCATTATAAACAACCATGTATTATAATTTATATCAAAAATAGAAATAGCATTAAACTAGTCCTTCATTTGTATTGAGATTTTCTGTATTTTTTTATGATACAATAAATGACATATGAGAGCTTAGATATATTTCGAATATTATCCTAGATAAGTCAACATGTATATGATGAAATATTCATTCAGATAAGTTCAATTAATATCGTTGATATTATTTTCTGCTGAAAAATTGATTCACAGAAATATGATGTTGTGAGCAAAAAAATAATTTAGAACTTTCTTTTTTGTAATATTTACTTATTCATAATTTTTGTAACTCATTCCCGATTCGAAAAATGATATATTAATTTTTATGATGATGATATATTGGTATGATAAATTAAAAGTGGTTTTAATTTTTACACGTGCAATTATTGTACTTTAAACTTATTTCGAAAATAGTTTTATTTGTGTTTTTTATGCTTTTTCATAAGTCGTTGGTCGAAAACAGGCAATGTAGAGCGAATGTACTTCAAACAAGGCTTAAAAATTGATTCCATAACATAAAAAGTTTTTAACGCATTTTCTAAAGATTTTTTCCCTTTCAAAAAGTTTCGAAAGTTACTCTTATCTATGTATATAGAATCAGACGACGAACAAAAAACAAAACACTTCCGAATTAATTCCGAAAGACTGAAATCCAATCCAACTTTCCTCTTTCCTTTTTCCCGAAAATCGAAAACAAAGAACCCCTTCCCCGAAGTTTCACGTCCGGCCGCTAGTGGCTCCATCTGCAGGCAAAGGAGAGTTGTGCCGGATAGCAACATCCCAGACAGCATCCGGCCACAGTGACGGAAGGATGCGCTGGGAAGTCCGAGAGAACTTTTTCTCACTCACACCTGCTTTCAAGGTAATTGACCAACTTTTCTCTCTTTTCTTTTGCACTTTCACTTGGGGCTGGACGAAATGTAATCGAGATTTCTTAAAATAATTTAAGTTTTAATTGATTTTTTTATTTAAAGAAAATTTATTAAACTTATTATTAATTAATAAAACACATTTTGATTTCAATTAAAAAAACTAGATTTCATTTCTAAATCACGAAGTAAAAAGTTCTCTATACTATGGTTGAAGTTGGGTTTCTATCAATCATTTATACTTATTTGTTCAGTTTCAAAGTTTGAACAGTGAAATAACTTTGAAACCCCATAAATTGCATTATTCATAATAAATTACTATTTAAGAGTATAATTTTAATAAAATATTTTTATAGATGGTTATATAGAATTTATAATTGAACTTTACATTTTATTTGAAGGAATTGTATATGATTTTCGAGTGCAGTAAACATATATATTATACCAACAAATATTTTTAAATAAAGTGGTCTTTAAAAAACAAATCTTTATCACAACATATTAAATTTAAAATATTCTAATAGGAGGTTTTTTAAAAGAATGAATTGAGAAAACTAATGTTCGACAAACAATGTTTTGAAGAAATTTGAATAATATAATTTTATTGAAATAATAATTCAATAATTTAAATAAAGTGATCTCTATAAAAAAAACCGAATCCTTATCACAACAAATTGAATGCAAAATGTTCTAATAGGAACTTTTTTTTATAAGAATAATTTATAAAAACTAATGCTGGACGAACAATATTTTGAATATTATGTTTTTATTGAAAAATATTAAAAATTTAGTTTCATTAACATGTAATTTTAAAAGTTGCAAAGTGTTTGCGAATTTTTTTAAAAAAAATCCTTACAATTCTTTGGAAGTAATTTTTTGAGAAGGTAGGGAATGTTTTAGTGTACCATTAAGTAATTTTGAGCACATTTATCGGATATTATAATTAATGAGTTACAATAAAAATAAATCAAATTGTTTGTTACAAATAAATTTCAATTGGCGAGAATCAAATTATTAATGCATGAAGTTAATTTTTCGTTTTTTTTTTTTGAATTGAATTAAAAAACTATTTCTGAAAATTATTATAAGATAAAATTAAATTTTAAAATTTCATACAATTTAAAAAATAACGTGAAAAGTAAGCCTCGGATCTTAAATTTCGAAATAATTCCAGATATTCTAAGATTTCTCTATATAACACCCTTTTCCCATTAATTTGAATTTATTTTAACTATCTAGTGGATTTTTAATTAGTTATTTTTTTTTTCATTTAGATTGAATTATTTCTTTCGGCCGCTTACGACGTAAATTCGTTTTTGAACGTGTTTCCTTATTTCAAATCTGAGTGATAATATTTAAATCGTATGACTACTTAAACATTAAAATATAGTTTACAGAAAACAAATTTTATTTTATCATAAATGAAAATAATTTGGTATTGCAACCGATACGTCTATATTCCAAATGTCAAATAAATTATTTGCGCTTATTTTCTTCATGAATATAAATTAAAGCGATTTTTCACGAAGCTTATTTTCTGCCATAGTTAATACAACTTGCTTATGTAATTTACTATAATATTGCATTTATGGTTACATTCTCAGGAGTTTCTTAAAATAAATTATCCATGAAAGATTATAATTCCGACGGTAATGTATTTGTGTGTTGATTGAAATGTAATCAGCATATATATCGCTATCTAATGCTCGGTGAAGTTTATTTGTCGTACTATATTCGTTTATTAAGATATATTGAATTTGAGGTACAAAATATTTCCGATAATAAGTCGATCTATGTATAAGCCAGAATGTTTTTTTTTTTCTTTTCAAAAATTTATCCAAAATTCAAATTCCGATGCAAGTCGAAATGCGGGGGAGATCTGGTAACGTTTAATCATGCCGCAAAGAGGGAGAAAATATGAAAATATTACTACGCAGGTATAATGAGTGAAAAGTTTTCGAATCAAATCACCATTAAATAAAACTCAGGATGGAAATGAGGATGATTTATATATAATATTTGAAGTGAACATAAAATTTAATATGGCAAAGCTAAAGTGACAATGTTATGCAAACATTCCAATGAGTGAAAAGGAAATTGAGGAATGATTCGGATTCTGACGTGGGTTTTAAAATGTTCATAAAACCTTATAGTTCTGAATCAACTTAAAATTTACTTTTTGCATAAAATTAGCATTAAAAAAATTCTCAAAATGTAAGTGAAAAATTAAAGTTTAATTTAAGTAATATTAATCTTCGTTTCACAGAATTCTATATTGATCTTACATTATTTCTTTTATACACACATTATCTTTAATATTCGATTATTATTTATAGAGTATGTTTTGGATCTTTCCATTAGCCAAGTACAAATTTCGCAAAATCAGATTATTCGTTTTGGAGACAACTCAATAAACTAGTAATATAAAAACTTCTGAAAATTAAATAACTTATTTTTCATAAGAAGAGTGATCATTTCATTTAGAATTATGTTCCTAATTAGTTTTAGATATATAAATTAAAGTTATAGAAATGTACTATATTTGGCGATTTATCGATTGTTCTCTGTTAACGGAAAATTACGTACTTTTTTCGTACCTGTGGGATCCATGTATAAGCCGACCCCGTGATTTTGCTTAAAAAGTTCCGAAAATTATTGGCTTATATACGAGAATAATCAGCATTTAAATTATAAGAGTTCCAAAAATTAAGTTCATTTTCGATTTTGAAAATATTTCGTCTTTTGTACATAATTTATTTTATATAATATTATACTAAAAAATATAATTGATATTGTGTTATAATCTTACCATATTTTATAAATACGTATATTAATAAATTTTTCTGTAAAGATATGAAAGATCTAGTTAAATTTACATCAAAAGTTTTTTTTTCTTACTTTTGAAAGACTTTATCGAACATTTCAAGCTGTTTAATAACCCCATTTTCATATGATGCATTAGTTTATATTTTCAAAAACGGCAATCCCGCGAAACAAATTCCGTTTCAGCAAATATTTTATTACAGAATCATTAGTTTTTCGTCATTATTTTTTATAACGACCGTATAAATCAAACGAACACTATTTCAAACTAATGATTTTACAATGGATGACAAGAACGAGAAAAAAAATTATATGCTTCAAAAATATGAGCTTAATTTGCAATGAATAGACAATTTAGCGCTAGTAAATAAAAACTTAATCATCATTAAAGTAATTGTAAATCGCTTTATTTAATTAACCTCAACTATTTAAAAAAAACTGATAATTAAGTCGTTAAATTAACCTTGTTCTAGGTAATTAAATAAAGACGGAGAAGTTAAATATTGAAGACTTTAAAAGAAATATCTTGCTCTAAGTCGGTTAATTACGGAAAAATAATTAATTTAGAAACCCTGCAAAACGTTAGCGACTTATATGATGTCGTATGATTATTTCAACAAAAAAAAGAAGAAATGTGCTTGCGCGTTGAGTTTATTTAAGAATTTTAAGTGCGTGTGAGATTTTTTTTATCTATTTATATAACTTTACAAAATGATGAGTATAAAAGAATTTCTTAGTAAATTTCCAATTTGTAATTTCATTATTAAATGTTTTACAGAGATCCCTAATTGGCTGGTAAGGCCTTTTCCTGGCAATCGATGATTCGAGAGTTTAATGGTTTGATTCTGATAATATAATTTTTTTGAACAAGGAATGTTGTTGCGCGTTTAATTCAATTAGATATTTCAAACTTCACGAATCACACTATAGATATTAGAATAATGAGATGTAATCTCAGGTGTTTCTTTTTTCATCCTCATCACGTGATGTGATTACTTAGTAACGTTGCACTAAGAAGCAACACGAGGGTTATTGATAACGGATCTCGTAATTTTGAACCTTGGTCCAGTGACGAGAACGACTCCAGAGCTGGCACCTCCCTCTTTAAACTTTCACACCCTGACAATGGAAAAACTTAGGACTTCGACAGATTTACTGTGCATCAGCCTTACTACACGATGGGTCTATAGTGGCAACAGAATTCGAACCCCGATTCGACGAAAACAACGCCGAGTCTATGGCCGTAACCATTAGACTACCATGGCTATTCTCATTATTAAAGTAAGCTCAAATGTAATAGGTCTTTTATCGATATCCCATGGTGTTGTCGCACTGAAACGTTAGTATAAAGTAAATCAAATTTATTTTTAGTTCTAGAAATATTTTACATGACGCTCGCTTAGACTCCAATGATATTAAAATATTAAATCTGAAATTGACTGATAGAAAATGTTCGTGTAATTTTGCTTTCCAGTTTTTGTTTTAAAAATTCTGTCGCAGTAAATATTAAAACTGTTTATAACCATTTACTTTATAATCATTAAAATGTCTTAGAATTTCTTTATTCTTCTTTAAGTTAAATGAAAAGTTACGAGAATACGTCTTTAAATCTTTTTTTTAAGCAGGCTGGGTAGAGATTATCCATAATGGGGCTGCAAGACTCATCAAATTTATGTCCCATGTAATATTTTCTTATCTGTGTAAAAGATTTAGCAGTAAAAATAATTTATGCACCCATAATATAGACCAGTCTTTATGATCTCTCTTCTTAAAATACACAACATGTAATTTTAACATGAATATGCCTTTTTAAAATTTACTGTTTCTTTTATTTCTTCAAATTCAATTATTATGAATTACTTTATGATATATTGTAAATTTATATTCAGAGAAAGAAAAAAAATAAAGTATTTTTTATAGAGATTTCTCTTTTGTGATGCTAACTGAAGCAGCTCCATCAATCGTTTTAAGATTTTTTGGGGATTTAAAAAAAAAATGTGATAAACGAAATACTTGTCATTTATAAATCAGTTTTTTTCACAGTCGATTTAAATTATCAGCAGTAAAAATTATTTTCCCGGTGTCATTTGTTGGCCTTTTAGTAAGCACTTTTTACCGCTAATGCATTTTGAGATCTTGTATACTGAACGTTTCTGGCTGGCTGTCCCATTAAAAGGACCTCAAAATATTGCCATCTGTTTTGTATCTTTGAATTACGGTAATACAACGAGATCGATATCTGAGCCAGCATCCCAATCTTCGCCTCTAAGCCGCATCAACGTAAGGACTTTGACACGATAAATTTTCTGCGAGACATCGGTCTTCGGAAAAAGCCTAAATAACGTAAGCACGAAAATGACCTCATGATTTCCGATTACCATCGTCAGTGGAATCAGGTTTAAAATTGGAAAGTTTAGTAGAGGAGGAAAATTTAATCTGGGAGTATATACAATATTACTCGTTAGAAACCGCTGTTTTGTAATAGTAACAATCTAATCAGTTATTGTGCTTTTTATATTATAAGGTAATATACTCTGGTGAGAAAAGAAATTCGGTAAATCAAGAAGAAACTAAGTTAAAAGAATGAATTTTAAGCCAAGTAAAATCCTTAGTAAAATATTTATTTGATTACATTTTCAGTGTTTCAAGGTTACAATTTAAAATACGCATAAGACGGGCCATTTAAATTGTGAAACGGTAGTATAATTATAACTACTGTAGTCGCCACTATTTTGAATGCAAGCATATATACGCGTCGTGCCGTACTGATTGCAGTACCTTAAATCATTTTGAGGGATGGAGTTCCATGGGCGTTGCACTTGGTCAGTTAAATCAGCAAAAATTCGTGCTGTTGTGAATGACAATGGATTTGACGTTTAGTAATATCTAATAAGTTCTCTATGAGAGAAAGATCTGACAATCTCGCAGACCAAGGCAAAATATCTATGTTCTATAGAGCAAGCAGAGTATTAAGTTACTGCTATGCGGCGTATAAGAAAATCATTCCTTTCAGTAGTGGCCGTGCTCAATAGGAATCCGGTCTTCTTGAGAGAATAGCTACACCTGACCAGTGCTGCCAAAAATTATGTATTGTGGATACTTCCTTGATACCTTGTAGACAATATCGAGGAAAGAAAGCCCCTTTCTTGAACAGACCTCGTTAAAACTCAGTAAGCTGCTGATAAGGCCTTCTTAGTTTCCTTGAAGGCATTCTTGACACAAATCTAGACCATACCCATTCTGGAAGATAAATAAAGCTCACAAATTTACATTCGTATTAAAAATGAAACATAATTGGCATATTAATAGTGGCTCTACTAATGACACTCTTATTAGTATGAAATTTGAATAGTTATTATCTTTCAGATGTAAAACACGCCTAGCATATTTTGGTTACTTAGCTCAACTCCTTCCTAATGTTGGGAATTTATTTTTCTCCAGAGTATTTGCTCTGAAATGTATACTAATGATGTTCATACTAATGTGACTTCCAGACATCTAGTATTATTTACATACAAAAAACACCCCACTAGTTAATAATATGTAATCTTTTCGGCGTTTTAAAAGATGGTAGAATGAAATACAATTTTTAAAAGCAGAATGTATGAGTTATCACTTACACGTCGCTTTTGAAAGTAATATTAAAATTTATTAGAGTATTTAGACATACCTGTAATTTATAAAGCATAGATCAGTAATAAGTCATCATATTTAACTAAAAATACACGTAAAATATTATTATAAATACCATGTGAATAGTTGTACGTTAAAATCGCAACGACAGGAATTAAAGAAAGTAGAAAATATTATTCATTGATAATGTGTCGTCTAATACGAGGAAAACACAATAAGATTTTTTTGGTGTTTTTATGTATGCACTTTGTTGGTAGCACTGTCACCTCTTACAGTAATAAAAGTTCTAATTCAGCTAAGAGAGAGAGAGAGAGAGAATTGAGTTGAACTGAGCGCGGTTGACAGAGATGTGTCTAGAGTTCAATGCGGCCTCAACTCTGTCCCAGAAAATTTGAATTGTATTCATTGGAGAATAGTGTCCTGATAGCATTCTCTTGGCAACACATGCCTAGATGCCTTCAATAAGTCACAGATTTCAAGAACGTGCTAAATAGGGAAATATCTTAATATCGTCTGTATCAAGGGAGGTAATGTCAACACATTAAATACGCGGTTATGAATTGTCTTGTATAAAAATAGCATTGCGAAGAATCTACGATAGGATACATTCTCAGACCTTAATACCACGGAAACGTAACGGTGAATTTCCAAAATACTGAATATGCAAATTAGAAATGAGCAGGACGTGTACCCAAAAGTACTCTAAACCTTTAACTCTAAGTCTTGAACCCGATGATGAATGCTAGTTAGAAACGCTATTTCAAATCATTTTGTTCTCACAAGGGTACAGCCCTTATGATGCTGTACGCAGAACTGGAATTCGTCTGATAAGACGACCTGACTTCACTCCTGTTTCCATGATTAACATCCAACGCACCGTTATGAGGATATCTGTCTCTGCTCCGGTATCAAAGGTAGTCTCAACTTCGGTCGCCGTTTTGATTGTCCTTTGAGCTGCAGAAGTCGTTGTGATGTCTGTGGGGACCTTGTCGATATGAAAGCAAACCAAATATTTGACTCATGATACGTGATGTCGGGGTATGATCTTACAAGTCTATACAGACAAATGTTAGTCTTATCAGGCACTAGTAGCCGGAGGCCTCAATATTCAGCATTCTAATTTGTATAGTCCTCCTGGACCTTGAGATTCTATATTTACATGACAATCATGAGATCACGGCCAAGATGAGCAGCATTATTGCGGAATGATAAATTAAAATACGTGTTGGTAGAAATACCTTCTTGTAAGTGACTTAATATATTTTTACGTAAACATCAAACTTTCGAATAGAACTTCCAAATGAAAAACTCACCGTGCATTTTTCTCTTTTATATGTACAATAGCTGGCCTTACTTCTATCTATGTTGTGCAAACGTTCTAAAAATCTCATGATTTGTATATCACCGGTATGTTGTGCCTTTCATACCAATTTGACTTTTTAAAAAAAATAAAGCTTGATGTTGCCGAATGTGACCTTTTTGTCGAGTTCATTGTATGACAATTTTAATAAGCAGTAGAATAATTTATTCAGTCTAAAATTTTATTTTCACAAAATTGGTCAAAGCATTGTGTTTTCTTTTGCGATTTATTCAGATGATGTGGATGAATAATTACAGTTTTCTAACAAATTCTTAAATTTAATTGAATTACATTCAATATATCAACAAATTATTTAAAAAAAGAAATTTTAAGAAAATCTATTCAAACTGCATATATCATATTAATGATAACATATCCATCATTGCACAACTTAGCACTTATGTAACCAAATTAAGTGACATATTTTAAATTCCTTTCTAAATGAAATTTGTTCCTTTAACAAATGCTTATTTTATTTTAATGGAATTCTTTGTTTACCGTATATATTACCCATAGCTTAAGCTAACTTTTGACAACTAGAACAGTAAAAAAACTTTAAATCTTATTCTGAGTAAAAATTATATTAGGAAATTACATACGCTAAATAGAAATAGTAAAATAGACTTACCAATATTTCATGAATTTTTTCATAGCGTTATCTGTAATATAATCGAATGAAATATATGTAGGAAAACGTCAGTTAAATGTGTAAAGTAAATTCTACACTACCGACTGCAAATTGAATAGCTTCGAAATTTAATGGCAAGTCAAATTTTAGAAGCAAATTGGACAACACTATGCAGAACGATCTAGTTCTAATCTATTCTGTGCGTTCAACGTTTGTATATTCATTATATAACTGCCAGATTGTTATTCGCTTTCTTCCAGTCTAATAATTGTTCGCTAAATCTGCAGGAATGTTTGGAATATGAAATTGTTATGGACCTGAATGTTCCATTTAATATTATTCTAATTAATATACTGGGAAATGTGTTAAATGCAAATACCGCTTAGGATATGGAATAGTAAAGTGGTATATATTACAATTGCTGTATTAATTAAGTACTGAACCTAATCTTATTTTGATTATATTTTAAGTACGGGCACCCTCAAATTGAAGGGGGTGTTATAAGCCCCCGGTTAAGGTAAATAGTTAAGTAGATAGCGATGTTCAAGTTATATTTCGACAGCGAGTTATAAAACTATTCAGGGTGTTTCAGAAAAGGCTGGACGCACTTTTAACAGATGAAAGTACACACCAATGCAAACAATTTTCCTCAGCACGTTAACAAACGTGCTGACGCGTATTGAAGCGGCTCCTGAAAAATGAAACATCATTTCCCTTGTGATATATCGGGAGAAAAAGAACACTCTGCATGCAAGTGTAACCTGGGGAAGAAGAAGAAACCGTAAGTAGTGTTTTTACGACGTGTTTCAGACTGGGTAGCAAAAAAAAAAAAAAAAAAAAAAAAAATCCCGTTGTGATGAGCTGCCGGTGTAAACACGCAAATTGTATCGGATTGTGCAAACGCCGAATGGGAAAACACTCACCTACATTCATGCTACTTCCTACGTACCTCCGTGTGCAGGTTAATATGTCTGTTTTTATCAGTATTGTTAAAGTGTGGCGTTATCCTGTACGTCGTCACAGTTGGAATAGTTATATTTCGGAGTAATTATCTAGACTGTCATCTGCCTATATAGTCTAATGTCACCTTTAATTCACTGCGACGCAGGTTTGATTATCATTTCTGCCATCTTAGGTTACTTTTTCACGCATGATGTTCTTTTTCTCCCGATAAACCACAACAGAAATGCTATTTTAACGTTTGTGTAGTGGTCGGTTCAAAACATGCAAGAATGTTTCCGTTTCTTTTTAGATCATGCATTTATGTTAAAATTAGTTTCTGTTGGATTGTATTACCACTTTTAAAGTTTTCTTTATCTTTTCTGAACAACCCTGTAGAAATGTTCTTTTTGTACAATAATAGAGGAAAATATGCACATTAATAAGAACTAGAGGTCTCTAAATCCTTATACGGATGACATGGAGAGTCATTTATCAACTCGGGTGCTGTTCATTTGTCATCAGGCTGTTGCTCAAAATAACGAAATTTGTTTCTATTAGTCTTATAGTGTCTCTTTCCCGACATATATCCAAATAAAAATAATTACAAAATTAAAACCTCTCCATTCACAAACTATTGCCTTGTAGATTAAAGAAATATGTACTTATGTTTTAATAAAAATATAAGTTTAAATAAATAAATAACTCTGTTTTAATTATATGCTCACTTTACGTCCTGGAGAAGTTTCTAATCTCTGAAAGCATTCTGAGATAGAAAATCTCTAAATTCACTCCGGAACATTGAAAATGATGCACCAAGCAGGAAAATAGCTACGATCGCGAAACTAAGCCAAGTGGTTGAATGATGTCCCATATGAAAGTGATCCAAGTTTGGTTCCAATGCTCATGACCATAGACCCTGCAGTGGCGCTACCATTAGGAAATGGGTCTTTTATAAACTAACGCATAGTGAAAAATTCATAAGTATAACGTTCACATTCAGATTTCAGGAGGTCTTTAGAAGCAAAGAGTGTCATGTAGACGTGTAAGAAGACATTTCTCACAGTTAAGCAAGTTAGAAAGGGGTCTGATCATCAGCATGAAAAACCGCAGGCTGGTCGATGAGCCGTGTTATGAGCCAGGTCATTCGCTCGGAGTGTGCCGTCAGAATATGTTGGGAACAGTGGACACGAGATGGTACTTACGGGAGTAGAACCAGGTCTGGAATCACCAGGTAGACAACGAGTTGGGAGGAACGAAGGATCGTGCGGCAAGCGCGCGTGGATTCCCCAGTTACTAATTCCAAAATACAATTAGATGTAGGGCTGGCAGTTGTTCCATAAGCCATTTCCAGATGCTTTGCGGAAGCAAATCTACAATCCGAGCAACCTTATCGTACACTTCCTTTAAAACCGAAATATCCGCAACTTTGTCTACAGTGGTTCCAAGTCAGAGCAACGCGGAATATCAAGGATTGATTTTGTAATTAAGGGATAAATCCTGGTTCAATTTATAGACAGATAACTGCGTACGGTTGTGAAGGCGCTCTGGTGAACGGTAAAATTCCACCATCGCTGTCACACGACGACTGCTCTCATTGCAGACTTAATCCTCTGGGAGTGCATAGTCTACGGTAGCCGGTTAATTCTAATTATGGTACATGGAATCGTAAGATACCAAAGTTATATCCATGACATTCTTAAGCCCCACGAGAGACATTTTCTAAATAGTCTTCCATGGGGAATTTTTTAGCAAGATAATGTTGGTCAGCATACAGCTCGAGTAGCTCAGGACATTCTACGTCATATTCAAATTCTTCCAAGGCCAGCCCATTCCCCAGACAGACGTCTCTAATAGAGCATTTGTGGGACCAACTGAAACATCAGACGCCTCTAAGTCACTCTGTACATGATTAAACGAGTATTCAAGGTTTGTGGGCCCATCTGCCTCATGATAACATCCGATATCTTAACATTTCAATGCCAGATACGTCTTGAGGCATGTATTGCAGCAGGAGGTGGACCGACGTACTATTAAAGTTTGTATGTATTCGTCTAATTATACACATTGCATTTGTTTAATTCTCTTGATTTTAGAATCAAGTGAATCTCTTAGTTGTATCATTATGTGTATTAAATTTCATTTCAATCCAAAGCTCTCTTCTTGGTGCGTTATTTTTCAATATCCCTGAGAGAATAAAGTCATTTCATATAGTTGTAACTCACATATGCATTTATCATATCGCCATTTTAAATTTCAAAATATGCTGAAAAATATAATGAATATAAGCTGTTACAGTTATTGTCAGTAAAATGTTACAATATATTATAACGGAATAGCGTCGTTATTAATAAACGATGTAGTGACACAAAAATAACCTGTCAAAATTCTTTAGTCAGTTATGCAATCTTGAATTTGAGTAATTTTTATCAAAAAAAGTTAATGATGTGTTTTTACTAATCGTATCCTTAAACAAATGTTATAATAGTAAACTCTTCTTATCTCAGTAACTCTAAATAAAAAATTTCAGATCGTTGGATCTGATTCAATTAGATTTCTTATAGAGGGATGCGGTCACTTATATTCACCGTTGTTTAAACGAATATTGTAATACTATGAATCTCCAGCCACTCTATTTTTTCTAGTCCTCATCAATATCTTTCTTCTCCTATTCACTACATTTCTTTTTTATAGTAATTATAATTTGCATACATCACAGTTCTTTCACAAGACTATGTTCTCAAATCAAACCTCGTAATAATGTAACCTCGAATGTTTGTTAAAAATAAATACACATGGGAACCCTTTACAACATGAAATGGAGTTTGGAATATATTTTAAACAAGAAAAATTGGATTGATTCAAACAGAAATACGTATGTCGTATTGTTAAGTATATTGTATTGTAGAAGTTGCATTGGAGATATTTTTTCCCTTATGTTTCATTAAGTTAATTCAGATGGCCCAGGTAGCCTTATGGTCTCAAACTCGGAGCAGCCATTGTTTTCGTCGAGTCGTGGATTCGAATCCTGCAGCCGTTGAATACCCGCCATGTAGCGGGGCTGATGCACGTTAAATTAGTCAATGCTCCACGTCCTCCGGTGGTGTGGAAGCTTAGAGAGGAAGATGCTAGTCCTCGTCACTTGTCTGAGGTTCAAAATTACGGGATCTGTGGCCAATAGCCTTCGTGTTGCTTCAAAATGTGTTACTAATAAGCAATCAATCAATCTGTTTAATTATATTCATTACATAGAGAGGCTTCCTTCAACGATATGCCACAATTATAACTGACATACATACTTCTGAAATACAGACATATTACACTTGAGTTGGGGAACCCTTTCAATTAACTTCCGTATTATGTCAAAAGATGACTTAATGATCACGTTGAATTTAACATACGCCTTATCAATCTCATATTTAATAAGAGAGGACTTAATTACTTACTAGCTACGTAGTCTTCCAGACGGAGACACTTTACCTTTGGAATTACCGAATCATTTTTTTTATGTTTGTCTAAGCATATTCTTAACTCTATCTTATTAATATTAAGTGAAATATTAGCTAATTAATCCTGAGTATGACTTCTATAATTAAACTGATTCACTCAAGTTGTTTTATGAAGAAACTAGAAACAAAAAGTCAAATTTCAAATTAAAAAAAAAAAAACCGCTTAATTCTGAAAATATTATAAGCAGTTATTCATCAATAACAATAACAGTTATTCAAATTAGATTATATTTTAAATATCTAATGTTTTTTTTGTTGTAAAATGTTATACCTGAAAAATATTTGTTTCTTTTAAAATTAGATACATTTCAAGGTTTTCACATTTCCTCCCCTTGACCATAGTAGTCTGGGGATCATGGTTACGGTCTCGCGGTTGGCGGTATTCATCGAGCCTTGATACCCCTTAAGACCCATTGTGTAGCCGGGGCTGATACAAGTGAAATCTGTAGAGGCTTAAAGTTCCTTCGTTGGCATTGCACGGAAGTTTGGAGAGGGAGGTTCCAGGTCGGCTATCATCCTCGCGACTTGACCGAGGTCCATCGTCAAGAGCCGTCGTGCTCTTCCTAGTGCAACATTAAATAAATGAATCAAATCAATTAAAAGCATAATCATCAAATTCTTCGATTTTCATTTTCAAATTTGGTTGGAAACATTAGAAAAAATTAAGACGCAAAGATTTATTTTTATACCAATGAGGAAACAACGAAACATTTTAATACATCAAGTAGGTATCAATTAAAAAAAAAAAACATTTTGCGCATGATATACTTATTTATAAAACCTCATTTACAGTGAATTTCAAGAAAAATGAGCGAAAAGTTTTTTTTTAGCATTTTCTACACCGTGCGTGCTCGTGTTTACTTAAACAATGTAAATACTCGTAAACTATTAAACACATTTGAAAAAAATAAGGGTGCTTAATTATGAATTTACTGTAAGAAAGTGGAACTAATTTACCATATTTTCTATGACTTTCGAATTTCTAGTATTTCTTTTAAATTCGTTCCGGAGACAGAGTTTATTCAACGTTTAAAAAAATGCGAAAAGTAGCGACATCTTATTGAAAATTTAAGAATAGCGAACTCTTCTTTGAAATAAGTGAAGATCGAAAAGAATATTTGTAATAAACCAATGACCCGTATCACAAAGTTAAAGCCGCCTATATATTTTCTTTTTTCAATCCGTTTATATTATGTTTGAGTTTGAGTTTTTCTGCTCATTACTTCGGATTAAGAAAGAATTCTGCATTTCTTACATATTCCTTAATAAGCGGAACTAATATTAAGAAGATCCTGTGCATTCAACAATAATTTAAAATATTTTTTATCGTAGTATCCTAGAAATATATTCATTAAGATTTTGTTCTGAACATATCAAAGAGATTACTATTCATATCATATCACAAGTAAATAAGAAAACTTTGAAAAGGTAATTTAAGCATTTAGATGATGAATATTAAATAAAAGTAAATTTGATATCATGTGACTAACTGGATTTTAGTTTCCTTTCGTTTCAGAGTTTATTTGAATAGTTCTGTGTTTCAACTCGCATAACAATTTGCAGTACAATCAAAGTTAATGATAAATACAACCATGTCAATAGATAATCTATAGTTATGGCAAATGTAACTAACGAAATGATATCGAAAATATTAAATTATTACTAAGAAATAGCCAAGATATTTGGATAAGATTTATTCTGTATATCAATTGATACTTCTGTACGTAATAATGTAAATTACAGCTACTAATTACAGCTTGTACGTATTGTGAATATTAGCAGGTGTTAGGTGCATTTTCAATTCTCAGTTTCATATTTTGGCCTCAACCTACTGACTGCTTATTTCGCGATTTCCACGAGCATTTAAGATTATTTTTTTCATCTAAATTTGATTTTTTTGAACGTTTGTTCTCGTGATCTAAATCAATAATTAAAAAAAAAATTTAAAACAAAATTGATACACAATTAAACTGCCCCATATATGTAAATTTCAAATATTTGTTTAAAATACTCAATGTTTAAAATGATTTTGTTAAAAAATTTAGCTGTCTGAGGGTTAATCAGAGACACCTTCCGCAATGCTTTCTCAAAAGCTTCAGAACGGGACTCTCACGTATTTGATTTTAACTAATCGTCAGGGACTTTAATATGACATTATTTAACTTGACAAACTCTTCCGACAATTGGATCGTAACTTTCACAAATAAATCTAGATATATTGATGAGGTAACATTTATAAAACTGCAGAGAATTTAATAATAGGAGTTGTGGTAGAGAGAGTGATAGGAAGTTTACAACTTAGAAGATAGATTTGTGCCTATCCTTTCGAATTCCTTCAAGGAAGAGCTCAGCGATTTTTCCATAATGTAGGCAACTTCAGTATATGGCTTCCTGAAACCAAGCAAGTCAATATTAATATCTGAACTTTTCAACATTATTTGCATAAAGATTTATAAATATGCAGAGTTAATTTTATTCAGATATCTCGTTACTTCTTAGTATTACTTAAGCCCTTACGATGCCCCTGCATATCTTAAGACTTTAATGTGTATCAAAAGCCGAATCAAATGAAAATGCATCAGATTCAGATTCTACATATACATATACCTTAAGAGAGGAAGATGATTCAAAAAGTACTTGTATTTGAAGACAGATGTCATCACTAAGGTAAATTGCTGTTGCCATTGGATGCTGCCATCTGTTAAGTGGATCCGAAACAAACTTGACATTGATTCAAGAGTTAGTTTTGATTTGATAATCATTTGCTGCCAAATCAAAATTTCAATGCTGGGAATACCGTTAATGATAAATAGATTCATCATTATTCATCAGTGAACTTACTCAAAAGACGTCGAAAATGATCTCATCGACAGGAAAAGTTACGATGTAGAAATTTTTTCAAGATCACAAATACGAGTAACTGAGACTTAGACAGTTGTATAGTGAATCATGATGCTAACTAAAACATTTTTTGATTATACGAGCGTTTCTGAGGAATTATTGAATGATACTTGTAACACAATATCTGCTGAAATTATTCCATAGTGACTGTCTTAAGTTCTCACTTTTCTTTCTTTTATTTTTTTATTTATTTTTTGAATTAATGTCGCTCTTGAGTAAAACAGAAGCTATTAGCAACAGACTATGTAATTTTGACTTACGGTTAAGTAATGAAAACGATTCATGAGATAGTACTCCGGTCTCTTAATATTCGTGGCAATCCGAATGATGATTTAAGAGCTTGAATTTAATGTACATCTGCGTCCATTATTCAATACAATGATCTGTCGAAATATGAACTTAAATCCTTCTGGGTGTGATAGTCCCATTATTGATTGGTAGATTAATTCCTTATGACCCGTGCACTAAGAAACAAAAAAGAAAGCTCTTGGTGAAAAAGGATAATATGCATCAAAATAATTTAGATTCTTCTTCATACATTTCATTTTGTAAAATATACATGAGTGTTTATATAATTTGAAGTATTCTCTTAGTTTAAATCACATTTTGTGGCAAATTACAGAATATTTAAGTGTATAGTTTAGTTTCATTATCGTCTTTTTAATACAACACCCCGTAAATTTGAATAATTATCGAATGACGAAGACGATATCTGAAGTTGGTCCTTCACTCCCCTAACATCGTTAACCTCTCAACGTAAGTACTTTGAGCCCCTATAAATTTAACATTTATTAGTCCCTCTCTACTACGAGTCTTTAAGGACATCAGAACACAAACTCACCCCTGGATTACAAGAACTCAGAGAATCAAACTTCCGACTATGACCACTTGGCTACCGTAACTGCGCGATAGCCTAGTGATTATGCATTAAACTCGACTGGAACACACATAACCAGCACAGCATTGATTTTAAAAATATTAAGGTTAAAATTAAAACGATTTTTTTTTAAAATCTGGATTTAGTTTTATAGTGACATTAATTCAAACTAAACCAATGAGATATATGTTTTAAAAAAAAGTTATATCTTTCGTTGGAAGCGCAGATAACTATTGGTGAAAGAACCTTCGATTCTGTATCACTATCACTTGATTGATTGCTTATTAAACTCGCACTTGGAAGCAACAAGAAGATTTTTGGTGACGGAACTCGTAAGTCTGAACCTCGGTCAAGCGATGAGATACGACACTTGAGTAGGCACCTTCCTATCCAAACTTCTACATCACTCTTACGAAGGATTTGACACCTCCACACAATTAACATGCATCAGTTTCACTACACGGCGTTTCTTCAGTAGCATCAGGACTTGAACATACGTCTCTATGGGAACAACGCTGGTCGAGAGTTCAAGACCATGGCTGAATCATCATCAAGCGAAGAGAGAGCACCTAAATTAGTATTTCAGGATCCTAATTAAAGCCACTCTGAGGGAAGACTTTGAATTTCTGCTAAATTTAATGTCGCATCTGACCGTAATATTGTAAATGTGACATTAGGAAGGATTGGGCATTGAATCAATGATCTCCTTATTTGTGACTATTTTCGTGTTACTCAACTGTTTCATATAGCATTCTTCAAATAAAATTTATTTTGCGATAACAAAATCTCAATAGAAAGAATTGCGCCTGATATATAATAACATTAAATCTTTAAGAAAGGAATTGTAAAAAGGAGTAATATAAAGGCGAATAAGAAATGGTACATATATAAAAGAATAACTTAAAGATCTGATAAAGTGCTTTCAACATGATTAATATTATTAAACCCAGTTTCAGACGATGTGTTATGTCTCGAAAAATAGTTTATAGTTTAAAATAAATTATTTTACTTTTTTACATAGAATGAAGTCTACCTATTAATCACTAAACATTCTATAGAATCAAATTAAGGGAAAGCAAATATTTGACTATTCATTCATTGAAGAGAAACTATCGGCAAAATAATAGTGACATAATGCTCAAACAATTTTCGTTAGGTGAGTAAAACTATTAATCAGGTATATCGCGTAAAGAATTCTGAAGTTAACGTAGTTAATACTCGAGAAAACAATGCAAAATACATTGCTTTGGGAAAAAATTACTAATTAATTGATATTTCTAGTCTTCTATATTTTACCTTAGAAGAAAGATTTTTAATTTAAGAATTTCAGTCTTTGATTGTCATATCTAATTAGTCTTGAAAACAAATCTTATTTCAGATGTGCATTATTTTTTAATATTAAATTAAAAACTTGGATTTCAAAAATAGTGATAATTTGCGCTGCAAAGGCTCACACTAGAAATGTTCTTTGAAATGTTATAAACACTTTAATTTCTTGAGTTTTCATTACTTCATTAAGCTGTAAGATTTCATTCTTTGAATTTCGATTATTTCACCAGTAAAGCGTGTTTTTAAATATTTAGCTGACATAAGTTTATGAAGGAAATATAATTATCATCAAAATGGTAGTTTTTTTTTATATTGCCTTTTTTTTGTTTTGGAATTTACTGATAATTCAAGGCATTTTTTCCCCACCTCTCTCGAACTTGTTTTTCACTTAAAGAGAGATGCGGAACAGCTACTCAGTTTTTAAGATTTTCAGCAAAGGCTACCACCTGTAGTTTAAAATATGGCGTATAAGATTTGTTATTTTCGCTCATTTTTTTAGATAAAATATTTCGAAGGCACAGAAAAAAGGCCAGCTAAACTTAAATTTTATTTTAAATTAAAAAAAAAACTAAGGAGTCCAAAAAGGAGGAGAGAGTGTAATTTAAGATGCAATTCTTGGCTTTGAACAGAAATGCAAGCTTAAGCATATTTCATGGTTCCAAACCCTATCACTTTGCACAAATTATTTTATAATGAAATTCGATAAGAACCACAAATGAAAAAAACAGAGACATTAGTCCTAAAATTTGCTTACTAAATTTTAAAAATGCTTACAAAAATAATATTACATCTATGCAAAATTAAAATCCTAATTAAATTTAGATCAAAATTTTATAGCAATTCACTCTGAGCAATTTAAGTAGAAAATACGAACAAATTTATTAATATCTAACATAATCAAACCTGTTTCTTATAGTTGTGGCATTGGGCTATTCGCGGTTTCTCTTCTCTAACCTTGGGGACTCTTAATTGAGATTGATTGCTTTCGCTAAACAACATTTGCCCAACCAAAAATGAAACGTGATACGTAAAGTTATTATGTAAAGCAGTTAGGAATGAAGTGAAGCGGTTGAATTGAGAAATATATAAACTCCATCGGAAAGAGTAGAGGATCTGAAAGAGGATATGAGAGAGAGGCTGTAGGAGAGGTGAAGCTGAAGTGTTAGATAAGAGAAAGGAGGAATTAAAGTTTACAATAGAGGGTTCGAGCAAAGATTGCTGTAGAAAGATATTGCCTAGTGTTTTCAACAGTTGTTCCAGTGTCTGAGTTGCAGTCGAGGAAGGACTAGTGGTAAGAGTTTGTTAGATTACTATTGGTGGGTTGAACTAAGGTATTAGAAAGCTTACCCTAGAGAGCACAATCATTTCTGTCATAGTAAATATATACTAATAAATTGTTGAAGCATTGTTGTGGTGTTTCTGTAATTATTTGTGTCGTAGTGTTTAATAATTGAATCTAGTGATTGCACAAGAGGACACCCGGGTCGGGCGGGCGTCTCATGGTTATTCACTTACAAAATGGCAATTGTACACATCTCTTACATTTTCTTACTTAAAATTTTAAAACTTCTGTTACAATAATACCCGAAGCTTACAAATTGTAAGATATTTAAAATTGTTTTATTTCTATTTTAAATTACAAAACTCTTATAAATCGAATATACGTAAAAACATTTTAAAATACCGAACATAATCCGGTTAGTTCAGCTTTAAATTTACGCAAACATATTGTCACATTGTTGTTTCAAGTTTGTATAAAAAGAAAATTGAAAATATAACTGGTCTTTTCATAAAATATTATTCTTATTTCTGGTATGAGCACTTTTTAGAATACAAGTTGTATAGAACTCATATTTTTCTAAAAAAATGGAACAAACTTTAGGCTACAAGCCGCAAAATTATCTGTTGTTTTATTCATTTCACTGTCTCAATATCGAATACAAAAAAACAGATAAGGAGACGTGGTACTACCATTTACTGACAAGATAATACACCCATATACATCAAAAAAGAAATCTGTGGAACTACCATTTTAAACAATTCAGAAGCCTTTAAATAAATAACCAAAATTATAAAATTCCCCCTTTTCCCTATCATAAAACAGATAGGTATCTAAACCCATCTCTCCATTGCAGCAGGAAAATCAAGACGAGGTGGAGACCGAAGCATGGTCAAAAAAAAATATACCCGGGTAATTTTCCAAACCCGTGTTAGAAATTGTAAGCTGTCATCTGTGATGTATCGAAAGGGGAGCAGAACAGATTGCCCGGAGAATAAAACAACCGTAATAATGCATCGGCTCGCACGTGCGTGAAAAAAAAAGTGTCGTGATGTGCCTTGACCAGCGTGATGCACGGGTGGCTATGCACATAGTCTATTTAGTTTTCTCCCCCTCCCCTGGACTGTGCTATCCTCCGTCCAGCTCTGGGCCTTCTCAAAGACAAATGCTACCGTGGACAGCGACAATTTTTCTCCATCGTTACCCTGTATTTTATCAATGCTTGGGAGAGAAAAAAAAGAACCAATCGCATAGGGTGTTGGATACGATGGAAGGGCGATTTTGTGATTTGTGTCGCAGAGATAAGAATAATTTGGATAAAAATTTTTGAATTCCGTAACAATGATGAAGCTTAATTATTATTTATGTATTGCGATATAGGTACGATGTGTTACTATTAAATGTACTTAAGGAAGAGTATGTCCGATTAAAATTTTATGCTCTTAGTTTTACATCCACCAGTTGAGAAAATTTTTTTCAATAACATGCCCATTTATTTCTTTTAGATACCGTGTGAATAAGTTGTAATTAAACACCCACCCATATATATATAAACATATACAAGTGTGTATATAATAGATTATCGATAGTAAACTTTAAATATTTGAAATTATGAATTTATTAATATAATTCGAGGACAAGAGGTAGTATATCTAGATAGCGGTGGACGCAACGCGCTATATGTCCACTAGTTTCAGTGGTTAAGTCACAAGAGGACGAAGCTATCCCTGAATGAGAAGTTAATGTAAGAATTATTCAGATCACGTTGTATTAGATTTACGGACCGTTAGGTATTTGATATGTAGAAAAAAGGTCTAATAGGGATTTTCCTTACAGGTTTGAGACGTGGGACAATACTAAATTGAATAAATAGTATAGCGAATAAATTTAAAAAATTAAATAAAATTGTATCAGGAAATGAAGAGGAACTCCTTAATGTGATAGTTAAAGTAGAGGGATAAATTAAAAAACTAAATTAACTTTAAATGAAATAATTTCACACACACACACATATATATATATATAAAATCTGATATTTATGTCTAATTAAAACCAATAATTTCAACAAAAGTAAGCTAGAAAGTAATCGTTTTTCTGAGTAAAACGATATACTCTAATTAATTAAAATATGCTGATAAAATATTATAAGCAAATGAAAGTAAAAATAAATATGCAAATTTAATTATACAAGGAAATATTATTTACTATAGAAATTTCCAACAGAATCTAAATTAAACGAAAGATTTAACTAACAACTACCGAAATTATCTCAAAAAGAGAGTTGATTTGAAAAATTACTTAAAGTAAAATTCGAAGAAGAGCGAAAGTTTGAAGTATACATACTTATATATATTACTAAACATCGTAATGCTTTAATTAATACTAAAAAATAACATGGGTATCAGGTTAAAATTTGCTGATAATATTTATTGATTACAGAATGTTGTAAAAGACAGTTATTAAAATTCTTTTGTTTGGTTGGAAGGATTGAAGTAACGAACATAATAGAGAATATAGTGTTTAATCCACATAGCTAAAAATTATGGCCCTCGATATATCAAGAAATGTAGGGAGATATATATAACCCTTAAAGGTGATTACATAGAAAGTCTTAAGAATAATAAATAAAAAATAAGGCTTCTATCACTATTATTTTTAGTAATAATTGAAACCCTCCTATATCCCGGAATAATAATTAGAACGTTACGATACTGCTGGATGCTTCAATCTATGGCTCCCTGAAACCAAATAAATTAATAATTGTGATTTACAGTGTTATGTACATAACTATAAATTGATATGTAGCATAAATGTAATGCAGATATATCTGTTATTTCTTAGTAATAATTGAAACTTTATGATATCTCCTCTTATATTTATGACAATTTGTGAATGTATTCCATAAGGATAGTAATACGTAGGTATAGTAATACTAATATATTTTAATTTAAGAAATGCCGTATAGTGGGATAATTTTGATTTTAAAGTTTCTATACAGTTTTTATCGATGACAGATGGGTAGTGTTAGAGATTTAAATGATTTGGAAAATTGCTGCAGAATTTTAATTAATATGTTTACGAAATGTATTTATTATCTTCATTTTTAACCATTTTCTTTTAGATTCATACGCGAACTGCATGAAACTATATTTTCGGCTGATATATATTTGTCATGTAAGAAAATAGGTATATTTAGGGGGGGGCAGTTATTTTCTAAGAGATATCGTAGATACTAAAGCGTTTATTATAAAATAATATTTAATGTTTTTCATTAAAGAAAAGTGACAAAATGGTACTAACATTTTTTTTTATTAAATGAAAATGAAAAAACCATTAACATTCCTGTATTAATTTTTTCCATGTGAAAAACTTTATATTTTTTAAAATTAAAAAACGTTTCTTGTGAATGCATACATATTAAAGATAATTAAGTTTTTACTTTATCATAATTTAAGCATAACAAATAAATTCATCAAATGGGTAATATTACATGATTAGAAAATTGTTTTTTTATTTAATTATGAACTTTACATATATAGTTCTCATTTATTTATTTTTAAGCTAATTGAATTATTTATAATTATTACACCAAAATATATCACGTACTATTACCCCAAATTTGATATTAAATAATGCATGTAATTTTGATTAATGTAGAGGTCGGTTTATTTTCTGAACTGAGTTTGGAAGAGAATGAAAATTCCCTTCCATTCATTACTTCATTAGTAAATTGCTTACTGTTTTCAGTTTAAAACCGGTAAAATATTCTATCTGGTTTATTTCCTTCTTTTTCCTTACTTAGAAAATAAAACACAAGCTACTAACTGAGTTTTTCAATTTAAATTTTTCTCCTTGAAGATATAAATAGTAATTAGCGAAGGATTTTCTTCTTTTCTCATGTAGTCCATTACTGTGCTCATCTAATGGTGTTTTCTTGTAATTAAAAATGCATAGCTCATGTAAAATCAACAATAACTTTACATGTTTTTTCAATAATTTAAATGTTATCTAGGTATGTTTCAAGTATGTACGAGAGAGAGAAAGATTTCATTAAAAAGTAATTCCTTCTTAGCCATAAGGTTTTTATTTGTTACTGAATTTTTACAAATCTTGTTTTACCTGAAATCTACGTACTTTCACAACACAATTCATTACTCACTTTATAACATACAAGATGTGGCTATTAAATAACGAGACTTACGCTGTAAAACATTTTATTTTGATTTCATACATGTTTACTTATTATCATCTTCAATATACACCCTTACTCTATCCCTACAACGCTCCTTGCGAATCTTCCATTGTTCGAAATAGTGCTGAAAGTCTTCTATCAGTACCTTCAGGATGCGTGCCGCTTTCTCTTTCACAGTTTCAGAGGACTCAAATATTGTGCCTTTTAATACAAATTTCACCTTAGGAAACAGATAGAAGTGACATGTTGCAAGATCTGACGAATAAGGCGGATGATCTAACACAGGAATTCTGTACTTGTTTAGAAACCTCTTGTCAGAGAATGTGGAATGAGCCTGCGCATTGTCTTGATGGAAAAATTTGTATTACGTATTCTTTGTCAATTCCACAGTCTCGGTAATCGCACGAATACTTAGCCGATGGTAACATAGAACCAGATTATCGATTCATTCGATGTTGTCATCAATTTTTGATGTGGGAGAGTAACTCGGACGTGAATAATTTTCAACTTCTTCTCGGCATCTTGAAAAAGAATAATCTACTCAAAAACGAGTGCACGTGATAAATATTCATTGCCGTACATTTCCTTCAATAAATTGTAAATTTCGGTAGTGGCTTTTCAAATTTCATGTGCAATTTTCTCAACAATTCGTTGCTCCCTTACTATTTTTCCAGGGAAACATAAAAGGAACAATAATGCGAAAGAAGGCTACAGCTATACGGATTTGTTCCCAAAATTGAAAGGCACTGCATTCTAAAGAGATTTCGAGCTAAACAGCTGTCAGTCGTTGGCTTTTAGCGCATGCTTATTTCTTCGGTAGTAGAGTCAGTCTCGTTATTTAATAGCGACACCTCGTAAAATCCATTTGTTGTCACTGAATAGCTGAAATACGTAATTAATTGAGCAAACCCTTTGGAGAAGATTTCCGATGGTTGCTGTCGACACTAGTCTTTAATGGCTGCTTTCACCTTGTAATTAGAATGGAAACTATGCCTCTTAAGGTATTCTTTAGTCTCGGGGAAGAGATTAAAGTTAAGATTCAAGGTCAAATGCAATGATACTTAACTTTTTCAATTTTATCTTTATGTGCGAAGCAATTTTTTTCAATGATTACCTACTCATTGACAACTGGGAACAAGGAATTCACATACAGGGCACATGCACTTTTCTGAACAACAATAATTGTGAAAACAATGTAACAAATAAGAAAGAAGTTACGGTCATGGAGACATTGCTTTTTAATCACTCTTCGTATTTCAGGGTGGACAATTTCATCATTACATGATTTAATCAAATTATCCATTTTATTTCTACTAAAAGGAAATTTGATGACAAAAAATGCACCATAAAAGTAATTCATATGACTCAAATTTTTCTTTAAATTCTCAATTTATATATAAAGAAGAAAAACTTATTTATTTTTATAGAATATATATATACAATTCCCATTAAATATTTTAAGCCATACAGAAAATGTGATAAAAATTTGAATATATATCGTAATAAATCTAAAAATATCTAAAATTATATTGAAATTTATATTACTTAAATGCTAAAACACATCTACCTAAAAACATATGAAGTCATTTTTGTTTTTCTATTCGAGACAGAATTATTGTCGCTGTAATCCAAAATTGAATTGAAACTCTGATTTAGCAGTTTAATTTAAGAAAATCAACAGTCTGCAGTTGGTAAAACCTAAACGTTATTCCCCACCTGAAGTACATATTCACTATTTACGAAACTGAAGCTCAAACTGTTGAACACAAATATTAACAACACACAGCAACGAAAATATATCATTTGGAAGAATGAATCCGTAAAGAAAACGTGTCGACAGTTTCATATGAGATACAAGACTGCGTTTATTTAATGTATGAATAAACTTTAATGTCCTCGTCTAGAGTCGTGTCTGGTTGTTTAATGAGAACGTTTATTCATCTGTGAAATGTAGATAATAAAGTCAACAATAGGAGTTGAACTCAGCAAATGGAATAAATGTTCTTCTGGAGGGTGATACCTCTACGTGTGTGATAAGTTTAAATAAATAGGAAGCTTCTGGGTGAAGTAAAATAATATGTAGTGAGGAGCGTTATAATTTATTCAGTTGTGTATGGCGTGTTCCTGAAATATTTTTTAAGGTATTATAGGTATTTTTGAAAGTCACGTACAAACGGGAAGGTAAAGTCCATGAAAAATCTAGACTAAGGGTACCAGGACTTCTGAGAAATTCTGAAACAGCAAATTTAAGACTCCTTGTTTTTTGTGATATATATATGTTTGTAAATTAATAGCAGAGCTTAGAATGTTTGTGTGCCTAATAAAGGTATTTCAATCTTCTTATAGTACTATAGAAGTAATTTTTTCCTCATTAAGAGTTTTATCTCCCTCTAATTTGAATACGGATATGTTTTGCGAGATATATTTGAATTTAGGTACCATTTTTAAAAATAATATTCCATAAATATTCAAAATATTTTACTCATCTTTTATAGAAAACTATACACAATATATAGTAAACCTACTTTTTTTTGATGATATTGCTGTACATTTTCTTTGAAATATAGATAAAATTCCTATTTTTGGAAATTTTAATTCCCCCCCTTTTTCATGTACAAAATTATTTCTTAAGAATTTGGTATTATTTAGTGAAAATATATTTTAGGTTCACGATATGCATAAGTACCTTATATAGAATCCTAAAAAATATGCAACAAACTCACTACTTTGTAAAATAGTTTCCTTTAAAATGTTACCTAAAGGCAATTATATCTCGCAAAATATGTCCACATTCAAATGAGATTGGAAAAAAACCTTTATGACGAAAAGTTACTATTATAGTTCGATAGAGAGATTGAAATATCAGTATAAAGGCACACAAAAAAATCTATGCTCTACTAATAATTTTCAAAGATGTATCTCACGAAAACCAGGAATATTCGATTTAATGCTCTAGAATTCCTCGAATGCCTTGGTACCCTTAACAAAAGAAATAGTTTGTGTGTGTAGGAGCTATGCAGCTCAAGATATGAAACTCCAAATATATATACTATAGGGGATGAGGATACGCATATAGAAGCAAATCTTTCAGCAAATCTTTAGAGTGTCTTAAAAATCAATGGGGAAATAATTGTTGGAATGCTTTGCGGTCTAGTTATCGAACAAAACGGTGCAATATTACAATACTTGCTCCATCTTAAAAATCTTAATTTTTTAAAGACGACTATTAGTCTCTGAGGTATTTAAAATAATTAGCCAAATTTTATAATTTTTTAATCTTCCTATCTAGAAATCTATCGATACAAGCGATATGTTATTCATATAATATGGAAAGAACATTTTGCCTCCATTTTCAAAAAATACTAATTTGTAGATTTCTTTCAAGTTTTCAACTAAACAATCACTCGGCGGTTTTGCCTTCCACTGAAAAAGAGTACTCCTCTGCAACTCATAGCTCTGATGCATAGCTCTGATGATACATTTTTGCTTTCAACATTTTATTCTTCACAGCATTATTAAGATATCATTATATATTATTTTCTTTTGCTTTTTATCTGGCAGCATTTTGATTCTTTTTCGAATAAATCCTCGCAAAAATGTGCTCCTTCAAAAATAATTTTCTCTGCTAAATTGATTTTATTTATCTGTTTTATGTATCTTTTTTAAAATTGCAATTAATGTTGTAATTTCTCTTTTGGATTTAAGACTGTCTGATATTTGTGAATTATTATTTATTGTTATTTTTTTACTTATGTTATTATTTTATGAACTTTACTCTTTTAATGCTTAGTAGTGTTTTCATGTTACCTAAGTTAAATTGACTAGCCTGTTATTGATATGCATTACTAATATACGTATATTATTGATTCCTAAAACTAAGCAAACAGCATGTTGTCTACTTAGAGACTTAGTGTGTTTAGTTTATTAGTAGATAGAGATCTTAAAATATATATTGATTACTTATGAAAGTATTTTGCGTGTCATTTGCTAATTTGTTTTTCTTTGGTGGCAGGATTGTTGAATTTTATTCAAAAATTCACCTGAGTATTTCTGCTATAGTACAATTATACAGGTTATCAAGAAGATCAAAACAAAAGTATTTATATAGATGACTTCGAAAAATATTTAATTTCATTTCAATCAGAATAATCTCTATGTTAAAATGCATATAATTGCAGATTTTTATTTATAATCGTTTAATTCTTCTTTAATAAGTTATTTTTTCCATTCTTTGTCGTGTTGTTTGAAATTGTTAATTTAAGGATTATCTACGTTTTTCAAATTATCGTTATTGGTTATAATTTTGTTTTAATTATTGCGTTACTCTACTGTTACAAGCAGATTAATCATACTAACTAAATCAGAATCTCACTCTATAAAGCTGCATATCTCACCGTTTGAAGGTTTTGAGATTTATGTGTTCTTTATGAGGCTTGCCTTTAAAAGAGATATGTATATCTTGGTGAAACGCGGCCGCGGTAGCCTAGTGGTTATGATCACGGACTAGCAGCCGGAGGGTTTCGTCGAGTCATAGGTTCAAGTCTTGATGCCACTAAAGACCCATCATGTAGCCGGGGATTATGGACGTAAAATCTGTCGAAGCTCTTAGTCTTCCTATGGTTTGGTGTGGAATTTAAAGAGAGGAAGGTGCCAGCTCAGTTGCCGTTCTCGTCACTTGATCTAGGTTCAAAATTACGAGATTCCTCACCAATAGTCTACGCATTGCTTCTAGTGCAACGTTAATGAAACCATTCAATCAATCCATGAAACAGAATTCGAAACAGTGACATCACAAGATTTCCAGCATCCATGAAGCTCATAATCTTGCTATTCTGTATTTTTGAGCGTATTAGTAAAAATTAGAAAACTGTGAAACATTATGAAGAATATTTTCTTATTTATATCGATTGAACTCTACATTCTTAATTTTCGGTATTTTTTTTTTAATTTCTACTTTTTATCTCTTCAACAAATAAAAAAAAAGTATTGTCAATATAATTGCTTCAAAATTTAGAAATATTTTTGCACAGTTATGATGTTATTATTTTATTCGTAGTATAGCAATAAAAATTCTGTCCTGTGCAAAATTAGAAGCAGGTTTTCTTTTCCAATTTACTTAATATTTTAGGTTTAAAATTTAAATATTATTAAGAAAAAACCTCATGAATTCTGTAGTTCGTAAAAAATTCTTTATCATTCGTTTTTAAATTTTATGCAAGCAGAAGTATGAAAAGTTCAAAAACATGGTAAAGGTTTTTCTCTACTTGAACTTTTTGATGTTTTTTTACATAACCTTGTTTATGATACAATCTACATATGCATCAAATAAAAAATACGATAACTGAAAAATTATTTTAAAAAAGTACTTTCGAAACTTTTTATCTCTTTATGTCTCTTCTTATCCATCCTCAATGTTTGATTCCTATGAGTCTCTTATAACTATTCTTGATTACATATCGTTATTTCTATTTGCTGTAATGAAATGCACCAGGAAAAAAATACTTAGTTGTTCTGCTGCTGTTTCTAAAACTATTTTCATAACATTTAAGACTGTAGATAATGGTAAAAGCCTTTATGGAATAACGCATTTGGAATGCTATGATAACATACAGACGAAAACTTTAATAAGTCATATAACTTTCTAAACAATTGTTTTTGATCTAATATTTAATACTATTCAAGTTTTCAATGTTGTTACGGTCAAAAAGTGTTTTCCCTCAAAATCTCATATTAATAATTCCATACTCTTGAATCACATATGCATAACAGTAAGAGTCATTTACATTCTAAACCTACGTACTTTTGAGCAATTAATAGGACATCTACATTAATAGCATTCTTAAAGAAATGCCTTTTGCCTTTTTGTGTCATATATATTTTTGATGTTTAAAGGAATTACAATTCATCAAAAGTAATGATTTTTCCAAATGGTCATTTATCAAATTTTTGTAACATTAACAAATAGAAACACAAACAGTAGTTAGTGAATAAGGTAGTGTTTCATTTTGTTCTGGTCGTTTGCATAACAAAAGAATATTTAATGCGTGAAATTAATTCTATACAGTTCTAACAAATTCTCGTTTATATACACGAAAAGTAAGTTTTATGAAATGATAAATAGATTTCAGTTAGTAGATATTCCATTAAATGTATTCAATGTCATAATAAGAGATTGCAACACCGATAAACCGGTTTATCGGAATATTGCAAACTTTAACCTCAAATGTTACCGGTAACTCCGCGGTGTTTTTAGCGACAATTTCATAAATCAAGTACATAAATATAATATACATTTATGTACTTATTAACTGAGAGTATTGAACTTATAGGGACCTTGATACATTGTAAGAAAGAACAACAAAATGTTTATTCAAATATTTTACATATTACGATGCTCATCTTAATACATGGGAAAATGAGAGGATTATCAAATTTTTAATGAACAAAAATAAGAACAAATTCGTGAAATTAATTGAATTTATATATCCGTGAATTGAAGACGATACATATATTTTGGTCAGCAAAGAAGGAATATAACTAATTACTGTTGAAGACTTAGACAGTTCAATATAAACAATTTAGGCGCTAATTCAGGACAATCTATTGCGTTATCCCTGAAAAAAGAGGGCATAATTTCTCTTCAAAACAATGACGACAGATGTTAAAATCCTTTAATAACAAGCCCGATGGGGAATCCTTTTTATCCCAGTTAATAAGATCAGTGCAAAACGCTACCTTACAAGTTTTCTTCGGACCGACCTTCCGCACCATGAGGTAGAAAAATCCGTCCCTCATTGTGGTGGGAAGAAAAATCTGTCTAAATAAACCCACCATCTCAGCTCGATAAAGCAGATGACGTGAAATGGAAACTGTCCCAAACAAAACTGAATACAAAAGAGAGAGGATACATATAAATTGCAATAATGGAGAAAATACAACATTCTCTTGGATTCATATCATGATGATGATAGTGGAGGGGGAGTGAAATGCCTTAATATCTAGCCTGATGGGCAACCCCGTTTGGCCTAGTAGATAAGAGTACTGCAAAAAGTGATCACACAAATTTTCTTCTGCCCCAAATAAGGAAGGTTTAAAATACCGCCACTACTCAAGTTATCTCTTCACCATCAAGCGGTTGAAAAATTTTGCTTAATATTACGGGAAACATTCAAAACTAGAGCAGATATGCATAATATAATTCTGACCAATAAATAAAAATAAAATAAAACTTTGAAAAAAAAACGGAGTATTTTCATTAAAATATAAGTAGGATTTTCACTCAAATAGTGTACAGCTCTTTAATAATTAATTATAAAACCACTAACCGTGGAATTTAAAAGAGCGTTTCCTACGGTGAAATTATTTTGCCCAGAAACCATATCACAATTATCAAATCATATCACACATAACAAAAGATCAAAGTGTTGATCAGGTATGTTAATTGCGTTCTTTTATTTTTTAAAACATAGAAAAATAGAGATCACGAATTTAATTATATATTTTAATGTGTTCATCGAGAGAAATTATTCATGTATAAGTATAATTTGCGATTTCTTTTTTGTTATTTGCTGAATTATATTTATATCGTTTATATTCAGGATACAATTTGTTTTCTTGCACTTTTATCACAGTATAGTAGAACAGAAAAAAAAATGGGTTTTTTTTTTCTTTTTCTGAATTCTTATGCTATGGATTCAATTAATCTTTTTAATTTAGAGGTATACTGGTCTATCCGAACAACTTTACCTTTAATCGATAATAATAGGAAATGTTGGTAAATTAACTATCACTAGTCATAATCAAATACACTTAGTTAAAAGATTATATCATGTGTATTAATGAAAATATTTCTTACGCTTTATGAAACGTCCGGTATGGGAACACATAAACATCCACATTTACACGTCCTTTCCTACACCCGAATATATGTTCAAACAAAGATATTATACTAAAAGGCTATAAGATTACAACAATAAACATAGTCTGCATTAAAATAAAATCTTATTATTTTATTGCTTTGTTAATGTGTATAAAATAAGAGCATGTAATTTACTGTATGAGCATTGAAATAGGATATAAACTTCTCTTTAAAGAAAAGTGAAACAGAAACCGGACTCAATATAACAAATCTTCAAATGACTGTATTTTGAGTCTAAAACATAATTAAATAGTTTTGAAAATCACGAAGAAATAGAATTAATAGATAATACAATATGTATAGTCACAAATTCATACGTGCTATTTATCCTGATGCATTTATAGAGAGAGATAACACTTTACATATTCCAACTAAAACACCATAAAAATTATGTACTCAGTAAAATATTGTTACATGTATAAAATTATATATTATCTCCAAATCACCATTCATAAAAATGTCTATCATTCCGGCAAATCAAGACATAATCAGTTCTAACGCAATTAAATGAAAATTACTATAAGAGTTAAAAATAGAATAAAAAGAATTGTGATATAATAGATGTGAAATCGTATCATAATGATTGTACGAATAGCCATTTAATGCATATATTCCGAGTATTTTTTTTCTTCCCTATTGTTTTATTGTCTGCATTGAATAATATAATCACAAATTAGATTTATTTAATTAGGTAGCTAATAATGTAATCAGCATAAATTATGATGTTTTATAACTGAAATCAGGATTTTTTTTTTTACTTTTCTAATTAGTGGTTACAGAGATATAATTAGATTGCGAGTATATATATGGTACGGATTTCTATGAATTATACCAAACATTGTATAAGACTCAGAGCTCAATTTGAAATTAAACTCTTACGAAATTTCCATTGAATTTTAAAGTGAATATTACATACAAAAGCTTAAAAAATTGTAAAATTTAATTTTGAGTTTAAATGTGATTATAGTTCCTCTACTCAGATGACGCAGTTCTTGCGAAGTTTTTTTTTTCCGGCAAGTTTAAAAACACTAATATGCTTTTGGTCGGGGAATGTCACAAAAATATGCTCAAATGACAAATGAGAATTAAAAATCATTTTTAATACATTTAATTTCAGAAAACATTTTAATGAGATACACACGGAGAATCATGCATGCACATTGTCAAAATTTTATTCAAATATATCCCAAATACGATTATTAAAGACCAAGCATATTAAAGAGATGTTCTGAAATTCTATTAAAATTACAATGTTTAAATTACCCATACAGTTTGCAACACCCGATGATCATTATCGTCACTTGCTATTATTAACTTTAATTATAAGAGTCTATGATGATATTCCACTAAATGGAAATTTACACACAGATCGGCTAAATAATACATTTCTATTATAAATATTTAAAGTTAAAGTGTATCTACTGTGTATATGATTATTTGTCTAAATGAGCTTGAATTATCCTTTGGAATATTGAATTAAATTATTTATTACCGATTCAACTCAGATTCGAAAGTAGGATAATTAGAATCAAGGATTAGATTACTTAACCGGGTTTTTTTCTCCATATCTTTAAGAATCCTGCTGATCACTTCTTAGATTGCGAGTGAATCGGTGAGAGATAACTAAATTAAATCATTTCTTAACGTTTCACTCTTATTCGAGAGTGTAAGATAATTAGAATCAAGGATTCGATTCCGTAATTTTTTTTGTTCCATATATTCTAGTTCATTGTAATCGCTTCTTAGAATATGAATAAATCGGTAAGAGATAAATATATTATGTTATCTTTTAACGATTTAGTTGGGATCAATTGGTAATTAGAATCAATGATTCGAATCATGAATTTTACTTTTTTTCTATTTCTCCAAAGATTTTTGATCGCTTATTAGATTGCGAGTGAATTACTGAAAAATAATTTAATAATATTACGATTCACTCTGGTTCGAGAGAGTAAGATAATTAGATTCAAGAATACAATTATTTGATCTTTTTTCATCTCTTAAAAATCACTCTGATTTTTTTCCTTAGATTATAACGGAATAAAAATGAGATAATTAAATTAAATTATCTTCCCCTCTCGACCCTTTTCAACCCCTTGGAGGGCCGGCTGCTGTTTCGAACCCTGTACCTGTGGGTCCAAAAAAAAGTTGATCCATCACTTTTTGTTGCACTTTTACCAACCAGACTAAGACAGACTTCTCTCTCGGGCTAGTTATTAAGGCGTTTTAACTTCTGTCAGTGGTGTTGAAGAGAACCGCTGCATATTCACCCTCCAGTATCATCGTAATAATACGAAGAAAAACATTGTGGTATTTGCAGAGAATGTGCATTTTCTATCCATTATTGCAATTGATATGCATCCTCTCCTGTTGAATTGAGTTTTGCGTGGAACAGTTTTCCATATGCCGTCATCGGCTGTCTTTAGTTGAGTGGCAGGTCTCGTCGACAGGTGCGCGTGAGCTGGAATATCAATAGTCGTTATTTATGTCTTAGCTAGACATACTGAGGCAAGTGTTTTGCGTCTGGGGCTAATGCAATCTGTAGTTATAGGCTGTGACCCCGCTGATTTTTGACCCCATAAGAGAGTGTTGTCCTTGGCCTGTCATCTGCGTTTCAAACTCTGGTCCAATGGGTCCAAAGAAAAGATAACCAGCCGCGTTTTGCTACGTCTCTACCAACCAGGTTGAAAAAGACGTCTCTCTTAGGCTGTTTATTAAGGCATTTTAACTTGTGTCGTTGCTGCTGAAGAGAACCGCTGCAATCTCGTACCAATCCACTCGCTTTCGAGAGATTAGTATAATTTGAATCGATGATTCGATTCTAGAAGCTTTTTCTTTACCTACCTCTTCAAATTTCCCTTTGATCACTTTTTAGAATATGAATATTGGCTCCGACGTCTCAATTTGATTCGCTTTCTCCAACTAATTAATTTCCAATGTCAATACTAAACTCTTAGTTGCTTATGTAATATATGCATTTAATTAAATTTATTCATTGTATTTTATAAATTCAATTTTATCTACGTGAACCATGTTTCATTTCAATGAAAAGCACTTTGAATTCTAACACATTCAATAAAAGATCCAAAGTTTTAGATAAAAGAAAAGTTTCAATAGAATCCGACGTCGTAAGTTAGAATTTTTTTTCCCGCCAAATCCAACATACTTTAACACATTAAATTGTATTCTAAAATATTCTCTTAAAATATAATTCAAAATCTACCTCGTAAACAAACATGATTTTAAGAATGTTTTTTTGAAAAAATGCAATAAAATATATTTATTCAAAAAAATTAAAACTTTAAAACTCCTAGTGAAGAAAACTAGAAAAAAAACTTATCTCCCGCAAACTGTGATTACATTTCAAAGTATTCCTCTTCACAACAAGGCGATTTTCCATTCTAATTCGAAGAATTATTTCCTTGAAAGTATATTCCATATTTGAACACCAAAAAGTATATTTTCCATATTAGACAAAAGAAGAAAGCAGGCAAAATATGGAAAACACATTTGCAAGACGCTATTCTCTGACGTGGTCTCCTACATTATTGAAGATGTCTTGCACATCAAGGTAGCCCAATTTCATTGCCCTTCGAGTATTGTCAAAACAAGGCAGATACCGTCTTGACCTTGCGTTATGAATATTGTATGTCGTGAATAAGAAATGAATCCGTCTGATGCGATACATCTATGGTAATTTTCTGAGTTTCCCCGACATTGTTTTCTCAGAAAACTTTCACACATAGCGAGACATCCGAGTTTCCCACTTAAAGGAAAATATTTTCATGAGTTTGAAATCACAATTGGTTACCAAAATCAAATCATTTTCAAAATCAGAACAACTTTTTTTTTCTTGATGAAAGAATATATATATGCTTATAAAATACATTGGAGAGGGGGGGGGTTGCATAGAACAAATGGGGAAAATAAATATATATTCATAGAATAATATTTATAAAGAATAAGTTGAGAATTAGTTTGGATTTCAGATACGCACTCTTAAGATACTGTAGGTAAATTTTAAAAAAATTTAGATCTAGATACATAGAATATAAGTTTCATAATTTTTAGAAGTTTAATGTAATAAGATTTGTTTGGTTTTTTATTACTTTGCACTAAAAACAATACAAGGGCTATTGGTGACGGACCTCATAATTTAGAACCTCGGACAAGGAAGACACCTGCGCTTGCATCTCCTTCTCATAACTTCCACACCACGCCAGTAGGATTAACGTAATCAGGAAGAAAGTCCGAATAAAATTTTATACCAATAGTTCTACATCCTCCAATTGTGAATTAAAATGAAAAATGTGTTTGTGTACTTCTTTTAAATGCCACACGCTCGCACACGTGCATAGACAGACATTTTCATCTGTAAAATTACATAAATAATTCCATTTTTGTGAACGACTCAAGACAAATGCTAAGAACTAAGAAATTAAAAGAACAAAATGTATACCACAGTAATTTTAAGTAATTGGTTGAGGCCTAGGACTTGATTGCTTGGTTAACTAGTTCATACTTTACTATCATTAAGAAACCTTCTTAATGAAAATAAAATATGAACTAGTTAACAAAGTTTACCTACACTTTCAGCGTTTATTAGATCTAAAGCTCGATGTATTTATAACAAAAATATAACAAATGAGAATTCATCTACCACTGTGTATTAGAACGTAATGATAAAATCTACTTAATCATCATGAAGATAGGCATCGTATATTGAAAAAGAAATGGTGGAGGTAGTTTCACACACAATCCTTCTTAATGAAAGAAAAGTACTTAGGGCTTATCTTCTTTACATAATTATGGTATTTTTAAGCCTGATATCATAGAATGATTTTTACATGCTTCCATGAGGTTTATTATATGCTTGTAACGCCTACCCGTTCCGGGCTGCCTCTTGTGCCATAGCTAAATTCAATTATTAAATACTAAGACTTAATTAGTCAATCAAAGAGACACTAGAACAATAATTACAGAATTTATTAACTTCTAGTTAATTTAACAACAATTATTAATGCTCTCCCGGGGAAGGATTTTACTACCTTAATTCAACCCACCAATAATAATCTAACAGACTCTTACCACTAATCCTTCCTCTACTGGAACTCAGACTTTGGATCAATTGTTGAACACTGGAATAACTAAATCTCTTGAATCACTACACTTTTAATCCAATCGCCTACTTCAATCTCTCTTTCCACCTCTTTCAACTCCTCCTTCAACCTCTCAATCGTGACTCTCAGTCTGAGTTTATATATTTCCTAACTCTCCCACTTCACTTCATTTCTACCTGCTTTTTATCTACATATTAACGTTTCATTTTTGGTTGGGCAAAGGTTGTTTAACAAAAGCAATCAATCTTAATTAAAAGTCCCCAAGGTTAGTGAAGAGAAACAGCGAATAGCTCAATGTCACTTGCTTAAACATGGATAACGCGACCGAGAATGAACATCCAAGTACTTTTCTCTCCTTTAGAGTCCTCCTTGTCATTCCATTCCCTTAACATCGCTTTTAAAAAAATGTCTGGTTGACTAGCATACGATTTTTTCATAAATTAAATATTTGCTACAACTTGGCCGAATATGACCTTGGCGCCTATAACACGAACCAACCAATACTTGATCAGAAAGTACTTAATTTTTTGTCCTGCCCCATGTGGTATAACTGGCGCAAAGATGATAAGAAGATTCTTTGGGATTAGCAATATCCTTGTATTTCGTCTTTAAGTACATCCTTGATAAAGGTGTTAGAAAGAAGAAAATAAATTAATATGTATTAATAAATAATAAGGAAAGTATATAAGAATTCAAAACTGCTTTAAGGCATTGAAAATGCAACTATTTATGGCTTACACACACACACACACACACACACACACCTACACACACACACACACACACACACATATATATATATATATATATATATATAAATTCTCTTATAATTTTACCATTTAATAACCTCTTATTAAGTATAGTTATTTAACACGCATTATATCTTTCTGTGATAATACATATTAATATGATAAATACTTTTTAAGCAATCGTGACGAAATACTTTAACATCTTTTCAAAAGAATCAGTTAATTAGAAAGAATTAGTAAAAGTTTTCATACATTTATTTTGCAAGCAGCTACTTATATAATATTCCGTCACTTTCAATGACAAAATAAATTTGTTACCTGTCTACTGATTTAGTGAACTCTTAGTTGAGAAGAGGAATTGCTAATTGCATTTCCTAAAGATTTAAATTAAAATAAATTCAATTAGTAACGCGGATTTTCCTTGTCAAGAGAGGTTTGAAATCTGAAAGGATTTTAAAGGATTATTTGAAGACTTGCTGATTTAATAAAATATTTAAATATAAATTACTGTAAAATTTTTATGGAGCCTGAAAGATTGGAAAAGGTTAAATTTCCCTTTGTTTTGCCTATTGGTTATAAAATTTAAAATTATGCGAGTATTTAAGCTATTAATGCTGAATGCAAATACATGCCTTTGAAGAAGTAAATATTTTAATAAATTGGTTCAAAAATCTAGACGGTTTATTATATAATTCCAAATGCTGAAATACATTTTTAATTAAATTTAGGAGACTTAAAACTAAGAAAATTTTAAAATGATGGTAATTGAATTACTCTTGAAATGTATAAATTACGTGGAAATAGGATTTTCTGCTTTCGTTCTTTTAAACATATAGTAGTGAATATTAATAGTTTATTCTTATTGAATTAATTTTTAATCAAGAGAGGAATTAAATATTAAATTATTAGTTCTAGTAAAATGTATCAAGGAAAAGGAAATGACATGTTTATCAGACATTTCGAGATATTTAATTGGAGGTGTATATTGTTAAAGTGTGGTTAATTGGTTAGAAGGCAGCTAGTGCCAAATATATAATAATATATTTATAATTCCCAAAAAGTTTAAGAAAACATAAGATTTCAAGTTAATATGAAACTACTCAAATCACTAATTTGTTAAATGAGTAAGAAATTTGCTTTTAATATCATGTTAAAAAATTTTCATATTTTATACAATTATTTATATATCTGTCCGAGGAAAGAAATTTAAATTCAATTCATGAATAACTATCAATAATTTATTTTCTAAATGTATTTTGTTTAGATAGAAACTACTTTAGAGAAATATAATTATAAGAAAATTTTAAAATTTGAAGCAATCGCAAAAAAGTCAAAAAACATCTTGTCTTTTTTTTGAAAAATTCTTTTTTTCATTTTGTAGGGAATTAAAGAATATTTTTTATTTTGGTATTCTTAAAAAAGTTTAAATAATGGACAATATTTTCTTTCTTATAACGTCTTAATTATTAGTAATTTTTTTTTGCAAATGTAGAAGTTTTCAGCATAATTTTTACTTTAAAAAATACAATTTTTCCATCAAATATTTTTTAATGTGAACGACAATTGAATTTTTTAAAAAGCGTCATATAAAATATAATTTTGGCTCTTAAGATTGAATTTAGGTATTGAAAATGTATAACTCTTAGTTTAAAAACTTATTTCACCATTATTTTTGTAAATAAACTAGAAATTGAATTACATTTTTAGTCTAACTATTAAAAAAGACTTTAGTTTTTATGCAGAATTAAAGAATAGCTTTAATTTTGATATCCTTAAAATTTTAAATAGTGGGTAATATTTTTTCTAAGAATAATTGAAATCAAAGCAATTTATTTTTTCATATGTATATATTTTCCGATTAGATTTTGCGTTGCACAGTATAATTTTTCGTCTTCATTTATTTATTGCTTTAGGTATCCTACTACTGAAATTTTTTAAAAGTCTTATGTAGAAGATAGTTTTAGCTGTTAAGATTATATTTAGTTAAAGCGTAAATTTTAGTGGATAAAATTATTCCGCCGTTGTTTGAGAAAATAACATGAGTTTCATGGAAATAAATTAGGGAAATTTTCTTATGGGAAAAAATGTGCAAAACACAAAACACAACAGCAAATATCGTACTCGGATCTTTCAGGAAAATTCTCAAGAATATATTTTCATTAATTAAAATTTTATAGGAGTTAGATCCATTATAAATGAATTTTTCGCTAGTTTATTTCCATTTATCCTCACTTAAATATTAATGATGGGAAAATATGAAGAAAGAAAACATTTATTAATATATGCTATCAGACTTCGGTTAATACGTGGTAATAGAGATCCATGGTTAATAAATATTAATGTAATATTAATTGTTATAATATTAATGTAAATAGAGCTATAATGTAAATTTAAACATTAATATGAATTTTCCGTTACGTTTATACTCTTTCGACATTATTTTTAATTATTACAGAAATCGTATATACGAGGGGGAAAAACTTCATAATTCTTAAAATTTGAACAAGGAAAATGGTTGAACGTACATCTAATCTGACTCACACCACGATATCTGGAAATAAAATTTTACAAAAAAATTCAAAAACAGGAACATTTCCCACTTCGAGAAATGGTGATTCATGTGCAGTTCAGAAATTGAAATTTAAGAAAAAAAATTAATAGTATTAAAATGGACGACAATATCTTAGTCACAAACTTTCAAAGGGTGCGTCTTAAAAATATTTAATTAGTCTTCTTTTGTGTTTCTAATTTCTCCCATTCGAATGATTACTATTGCAAATCGAAACTCCATGTCCTGTTTAGCCCATGAAATATGAAGTAGAAAGAAGCAAATGTATTAATGTTTTTTTCAACAGAAAATCCCCTTACTTAATGTAAAAAAAAAAAGAATAATCTGAATCTCATAAAAAGGAAGCCATAGTTAAATCGCGAGTTAAGAGGCATCGCGAGTTAATAAACTACGAGTTCAAACAGCAAGAGATAAATGAACAAGAGAAAGAGCAAGAGCAAAAGAAAATAACAAGACAGATAATACAAAAAAAAAGCAATCTTTTGAAAATGAGCAAAATGGGAACATAACTATCTAATACTGAATACAGATTAGAACAGTAGTACTCTGTTTAAAGATATTTTAATTATTAAAACTTTACAAACAGTAAAAGCTCAATAAAACCAAAGGCATAGTCTAATATAACTGGGCAAGAACAAATGAGGAAACAGAAAACTTCCAATTCAAATCTAAATTAATAGAAAACTGAAGCTTTAAACATAGCACATTCTAATATAAAAAATATAATTAAAGAAAAGGAAAAAAAAATCATAAAACTCACCCATCTTTAAAACATATTAACTCTAAATTTATTCCACAAATTAACTAGGTAATTTTTTCAATAATTAAAACTTACTGTAAAAGATCACAACTGAGTTAAAAAAAACGAAGAGATATCAAACCTTAAAATAGACAAATAAAAATTGTTATCAGAAGAGTGAATAAAAATAACTTATTTAAATTCAACTGTAAAAGAAAAATTACAATATTAAAAAAAGTAGATGAAATAGGAAAAAATTAAAAAATTCTATAAATATCAAAAAATACACAGGTAGTGAAAAAATGTGCAAAACCAAAAAGTTGAAAATTTTCTCACACACA
>BMAW01104335.1:10402-93738 GCA_019974015.1 Nephila pilipes | reverse complement strand
GTTTTTATAAGCTTTTGTTTTGAAATATTTTTTTCACTTCTCGTATGTTTCTCTAAATAATTTTATTTTTTGAATTCAAATGATCAGAAATTTTTTAATTCATATATTTGCCGTATTATAACCCTTTTTTGATAATGTATTTTATTGGTGAAGATAGTTAAGTGTATAATTCTAGAATAATCTAGCTTAACTGCCCAAATTCTGCTACAGCATTCAATGTAACATTGACTTTTTTTTTGTATTTTCAATCCTTTTCAAGGGTGATTAAATTAATTAAGAACTTCTTAAATTTCTTAATATCTTCTCTATTTTTCTTCTTTTCTGATTTATAATTTTATGTTATATATATATATATATATGTTTGTGTGCAAGTGTGTGTATGTGTGTGTATATAATATATTAGTTTTTCATAATAGTTTAATTTAACGTATGATTTTAGAAACGTATTCCAGAGAATTCTGGACAGAATTTCTAACGTTCAGTATATTTCTTCAGTATTTTTAAGATAACAATGCTATTTTGAGAAACATTATATGGAAATCAAATTGTAGTTCTGTGTGATTCAAGTTCTGTCTAATACTTAGATCCATTTCAAATGATATAAGAGCACATTCTTTACAGCTTTATTGAAATGTAATTGTGATTAATGTTAGGTGGATAAGCATAGGTTCTTTAAAAATTCTGTAGGAGTCAATAAAATATATTCATTATATTATGAACGAATAAGTAAGTAACATATGCTGATATATGCTATGTTGACATAGGTATTGTAAAGCAGGAAGAGTAAGAATCAATTAAACTTATTGATTTCCCAATTTTATTTTATTTTTTTTGTTGAAAAGATTGGTTGTTATCGGATACTAAAATATATACTAAAAAGTAATTTTATCAAAGAATTTTATATTTTTTGTTGAATGTGCTATCTCATCTGTAAATGCTTTAATACTTCTGAGAGAAATATTAATGTTCAAAACATAAAATCTGTATTTATAAAAATCAATCGTTATAAACAGGAGGTAACAAAAATTCATTTATTAAAATATCGGATATTCATTCGGATATAATATTAATTTATTTCATGCCGTCTACTTAGATGTGTTTTCCAATATTTAGAAAGTCATTACCATCTACAAAGAAATTCCTTCCTTTGGATCAAATCTAAGAAAATGTTTAAGCGATTCAATTAAGATAACCATCAAACAAAACCATTTAACACAAAACTATTCAATTAAGACAACCATTCTTAACTAAACTAGTCATCTGAATCGGATGTTACTAGTTACAATTACCTCATTTAACTATGAATTCTACTTTTACGTGTATCGGAAAAGGCACAGGCTCAGGACAATGTATCCCTTTTCTCCGAGGGGTTCTCAAGATGAGAAGGACACCTCCGAGAACAAGTCGTTCTCTTATCAGAATTGCTTCAGAAGTGGACGCCGGAGGGTCGTTTGGAGATGAATTTCGAAGCATACGTCGAAGCAGTTAGCGTGCTTCCAAACGAGACTTTCGGGACAATCGTCTGCACTACAGACACCTGCGAGGATCTTTAGAATTGGAGAGATTTCAATAGTGATTGTTCTGTGGGAAAGTATGTTAACTCGTTAATGATTTCGATATTCATGGGTAGTTAGTGTACTAATTTAGTTTAGAATATATCGAAAGATTAGTTGAGGGGAGTGAGGTAATTTTAACTATTCGGATTGGGAATTATGCATCGACGGCTGTTGATTCAATAGCAGAAAGTGATAGTTATTTATCTGTTTAATTCATTCTCTATGACATTGTTTGTGCTGATTAGTGTAGCTATTGTTGTTGGTATTAACTATATATAGCTAATTCCAATCAAGCAGTTAACTGAGATGTCGATAAATGATATAAATATCGATATTAGTATGATAATATATGATAGTGTAATGAATTAAAAAAAAAGGATGGGAGAAAGAAAAATAGTTCTTCGAGACTTGCTATTTATGTTTTATGAATTGAAAGTATTTAATCTGCTCACAGAAATTTTTATTTCTGGATCCATTATTTTGATACGTTATCATCTTTTTTTTATTTTTATAATTTAGTATTTGAAACTACTCACGCACGCACACACACATAGCAATTCAAAAGTTCTCTGATTTGAACACATTTTATTACAGGAACTTTATAAGAAACATAATTTTAAAAATATTTCGTTACACAAAATGGCATCAGCATTTAATAATGAAAGAAGGTACTATTTACTAATGAGACTAAAATTCCAAATAAACAATGTGATTCTTAATATTTGCTTGAAAGAGTTTTATGCTTGAAGAAGTCAAACTAGAATTTATCAGATATAGTAACTTAGCAATTCATATAGTATAAGAACCCCATTTACAATATTTTTACCAAAATCTAGATTAGAGCGTTACTTTTAACAACAATGCGACGAGGAACAATAAAAACAGTAGTACCAAGTAGGACAAAAAGGCACTAAAATTATAGCAAATAGAGAATAAATAATTAATAGGATATTAATAATAACTTTAAAACACATATCATTTTTATCGATTAATGTTATGAACTAAAATGAAATATAATAGCACGCTAATATTTCTCAAACTAATGTCAAGTGCTTACTTAAGTTAGATATATTATTTAGTTTAAATGCTGGCGATTTTCGGTATTGAACATAAGATTGATGATAAAGATTTTAATGTTCTTAACCTGAGTTTCGAACGATCTAAAATCTAAGCTACGCATTTACCTCTCCTAATATGTACATCTAACTTGTCAGAAACTCTGTTTAATGAATCGTAGTTTTGCTTAAAAGATTTTCTCTTGAAGTAGCAGTAAATGTGCAAGTTCTCGTTTAGAAAATGGCTCAAAAGATTTTCCTACTTAATACGACAATTTGTGTTGCAGTACATTCCTCGTGTTTGTCATATTGATTTTATATTACTGCATCTTGATATTCTAAGAAACAAGGCAAATAAAGGTTTTTCTTTTTATAAATGATTATTTTAACATTTGCTATTGTGTCAATTTTAGAAAACCGTTATGTTCATTTTAGAAACCATTGTAGGTAACGTGGTATTATAGAAGAATAAGAAATTTATCTCTTAAATTTTATTTTGTATATATTGAATATTTAAGTAGAATTAAATGAACCTAATTTTAACTTTAAACTACAATCGGTTACAATCATTACTTACCTCCATATGTATATATATATATATACTCATGGACAAAAAAATTAGCGCACCAAGAAGGAGGAGTCAAAATGAAACGAAATTTTACATACGTAATGACTACTTTGATATAATTTAATGATTAGAAAATCAAAGAAAAATGATCATTTATTTTAGAGAAAAAGGCAAAAGAACGGAGGATTTATTACCCTGTTGAACCCCCTGTAGCGCGAATGCACGATGCGATACGATCGGGCATTGAGGCATACAAGTTCTGTATGATGTCTTGAGACATTTCGTTCATATTTGCTGTACCCTTGCCTCTAGTTCGTTCAAACTCGTGGCATGCCCAACTCGCCGTCCCAAATGATCCCAGATATGCTCGATTGGAGACAAATCTGGGGATCTGGTAGGCCAAGGAAGGGTAGTAACAGAGCGGAGACAATCTTGTGACACCCTAGCCGTGTGAGGCCGAGCATTGTCTTGTTTAAAATGGCTCCTGGGAGCCGTTGCATGAGTGGCAACATATATGGCTGCAGGATGTCATGGACATACCGCTGTGCTGTCATGATGCCACGCATCAATACTAGGGGTGACCGTGTATTGTAGGCAAAGGCACCCTATACCATCACACTAGCTGTGGGAGCGGTGTGTCGCTTTAATGCACAGGCAGGATTGAGGCGTTCGCCAAGGGGTCTCCACACACGAACACGATTGTCATCACTGCTGAGATTGAATGTGGATTCGTCGCTAAAGACAACCTGGTTCCATTCCGCTGGGGGCCCTAGTGAAGGTGCTACCTGTGCCTAGATGGCGGCCGATGAAGTACTTGGCTGTACGCAAACATTTCGTACGATATGGCGGTCTCCTCGACTGGTTTGTCGAGGGCGTCCTGAACCTGGTCTTCATGTAAATGAATCTCTAGGATCCACTGGTCCCAACATCTCCTCACAACACTATCAGAGCGGCCTAATTGACGAGTTACTCGCCCAGCTGACCCCCCAGCTTCCATCATGCCGATGATTCTCCCCCTCTCAAACTGCTGTAGCTGCTCTTATTGTCTTCCAAAACGGTGTAATGGCATGTCTACCTCAGTTCTTCCTTTGTAAACGATTCAGCACACTCAAACAAGCCTTGGCTATCTGTTTTATTCTCCACGGAGAACTACGTTAAATGCCCTCTACCGGCTATACGTAATGCACAATCACGCTGTATTTCTAATCTTTTGCATATCTTTCCGACATGTACCTTCATGCCAAGTTTCGTTATGATCCCGCAATTATTTCTTGGTGCGCTAATTTTTTTGTTCATGGTATATATATTATTATTATTACTTTATGTGACTGTTCTTTGTTCAATTTTAATATAAAATCAAATTCTCTTCCTTTTCTTTTTCAAAGTATTTGAAGTTTATTGTGAAAGTCATATAATCAAACAAAACTTTCAAATCATGATTTTAGATTATTATACATTAAAGATAAGCAACTTAAATGGAACACAAGCAAATTATACAATTTGCAGCTTGTTACTTGAGCGTCGTATTACTAAACGCAGCAATAAAACATAATACAAGGTAATTCAAAATGAATATAGCAATTACAAGGGTCTATAACTATTTAATGGAAAAGAATTTATCAATAAGATTAACACAGAATATAGACGAAACTTCAAAATGTTGTATACATATGTCATAGATGCTCTATGTGATTTTCCTCGGTCACACGGACAACATTTAGGTGGTATTCCATTTCACGCCATACGTTCTGAAGATTTGTGCAGTCACCGACGCAAGAGCATTAAAAACGCAATGCTTTCCATGCCCAAAACAATTGAAAAACTCGAAGTACGCATTTGTAAACAAAGTAGAATTTTGCATCGGTGTCTGTACAAAAGCTTCAGAACGTATGGCGTGAAATGGACTACCACCTAGATGTTGTCCGTGTGACCAAGGGAAATCACATAGAACATCTATGACATATGTATATAAAAGTTTGAAGTTCCTTCTACATTCCGTGTTAATTTTATTGATAAATACTTTTCCATTAAATAGTTATGGACGTTTGTAATCGCTATATTCATTGTGAATTACCCTGTATTTTGTAAATTTGCGTCGTATAGGAGAATAAGATTTGAACGTATAACGAATGTCTGATTAATTTAATCCATGGAAGATGATAGAAATGTGATGGTATTATAATTTACAACAATTATTTTACTACACTAATTATATTAAATTTATCTTAAAGTAAAGTGTTTTGTTATTATTTAAATTTTTAGAAAAAGAATTTTTTTGAACATGACCTGAATCCATTAATAATTTCCGCATAAAAAGGTATGATTATAATTAGTATCTAACTTAATTTTTCAGTGTAAAACAATCTTCAATTTTAACCAGAATGTTAAGTAAGAGTATTTTTTTTAAAAAAATGATAACATCGTCCTCTCGATGTATAATGAATTATTTAAAATAATGTGATGCTTCTTGTTTAGAACCTCAAAATTACCATATCATGTGGGCCAACTCGATAAAGGACCATGACATATTACAATCAAAAAACTACAATCCTCAATATTGCATATAATGGTCTTTAAAGGAGTATAATCTGAAGTTCGTGATACTTCTCACTAGCTTGGCAAATCCTTTGAACCATATTTCTGGCTATACATAAAGAGCATCTGTTTCTCTTTCCAGATCTTAAATGGTCGTTTGCTTGTTTTTTCTTAAAAGAAGGTTAAAATACAACACATAAAAATGTATTAAAATTCAAACTAAATATTTTTAAGTTTGAAAACGGAGACACTAACAATATTTACAGAATATTAACTACTCGAAATCTTGCTTTGAGTGCATATGAAAATGAAACTATTCTAATAATAATTATTTCCAAAAAATTAACAACATAAGCATAGAAATGTTGTTTCATATTTAAATAAGCAATAAATACCTGTCCATAACGTAATTTATAATGAATTATTTTTGTATATTTCTGTGTGTGAGAAAGTTCCTTAAGCTTCTATCACTAAACCTTCTAATTAAACGAAAAACAATTATTGGTAATGTTTTAGAAATTTGCTTCTCAAACTAGCGTCAGAGCTAAAAGACTTAAATAACAACGTGAAATTAAACATAATTTTAAAAAGTTTATTAACATTTTAATACATACAGTTTCTTATGTTTCAAACTATTTAAATATACGTCTCTAATGAATGATACAAATTATAATTGATGTTGCTGTTCTGAAAAAAAAAAAGATATAAAAGCCACATCAAAAATATGCAACAGTAAATATTTATCTAAAGGAAAATAAATATTATAAAGATAAATATTTTAAATCGAACAAATTCTTTTGTCAAGAAATAATTATATTTCCTTTTCTCACTTAATAACTTGTTTTAATTATGCTTCTGCTCATCAAAACACTTCGTTAATAAGTTTGTTTCCCCAAACATTCTTTACAGTATTTCCATAAACAATTACTTTCATTTGAAATCTATTAAAAGCATGAAATTAAAAATTCTTAACAACAACAATACCTTGCCATAAAATTTCGTTTCCTCCATAGAATAAATAAACATAGCAAAAACGAAACAATGCTTCCAAACGAGTAACGCTATATTCATCTTTTGTTTTGTTTTATCTTCATCATCGGATGCAACAAAATACAGCTAGGTCTGCAAATAGGGAAGTGCGATGCTATTGTAACTCATTCAGCAAACCCTAGAGGGAAGCCAGGCGTCAGCAGTAGGGAATCCATCTCGTGAGAACATGAGAAAGGGAAAAAATATCAAAATCTTTTCCCTTCTGTATTTCTTATTTATTGATACAGAAGGTGACAGTTGTGTTTTTTACTGCAGTACATTTTTTATAAATAAGAAATTAAAAGTTACGACGCGCAAAATGATATAATCTTCTTAACTTTAGTTCAGAGCAGTAGTCTGGATCAAATTACAATTTTTGATAAAGTGTTATTTAATATTGTATTTCTATATAAAAAAAAAAGTGTCTCAAGAAAGGTATTTTGTAATTGGAACCTTTCGTGACAATTTTATTTCAATATCAAGATACTTGTATTTTTGAAAATGATCTTTTGATATTTTTGTTTTTATACTTACTACGAAATTGTAATCATGCTTTGTCAAAATTATAATGATCCTTTCGCAAAACAGCGGTCAATTAAAACTGGTATATTTTTAAAATGAAATTTTAAAAAAAAAAACACTAAATTACATTTAATCTTGTTTGTTTTAAAATAAAGGACAAAAATCTCATTGTAAAAGTGAAAAAAAATTGTATAAACTTAAGTAAATTAATATTTTAATCTTTATAAATTTATATAATAATTAATATAGACTAAAAAAGGATAACTACAAAATATATTCTTATTCTTCTAAAATCTAATTGCTTGTGTTTCATTTAACTAAATTTAAGACATTAATAAATTCTGATTATTACGTAGAACAAATTTCATTTAGATAGGGAATTGGAGTAATATCATCTTGGAGGTAGACTGAAACTATGAAATCTTGTATAATGCTAGATGTAGTTATATAAGAAAATGGTATGTAATATATAAGTAAAGTTACATTTTATGTTAAATATGTAATCTTAATTTTTTAACTCGCTAGATAACTTTATTATTACTACGAATTAAGGGAACTAACACTTAAACGCACGAGTCAATAAAACTTTAGACGTTTTTTTTTAAAACAAAGAAACCACTTTTCATTTATAAACCTGCTTATACAAAAGGCAGTATTGTATGTTTAAAAAATAAACCAACGTTTAAAACATCATCTGCACAATGAAAGAAACATTTTGCGTTCTTAAAATTACTTGATTAAACATATTGTGGCCAACTGTTGCCATGATTATAGATGAAAAAACTTTACTAAATACTTTGAAAATACTTTGTGAGCCAAAATTAGACTCATGACTTCGAAATGAAATATAAATAATCAAAAAAAAATCTTTTAAAAATCAAAACTTCATATAACACCGTGAATTCTTAAAAAGCTACAAAGAATTTTTAAAACTTCTGGCATAACAAAGGAGACGCGTTTAAACTCTTTATAATGAATGAAACAAATTCTAAAATTGGTATTTTACAACAAATATGTAATTATGTGCAGTATTAAGCCTATTTCTTTTTAACAGAAAATAAAATTGAATATACATATAAATAATTATTTACTAACAAAGAAACTGATTATAAATATTAAAAATAAATTTGAAAGAAAATCAGAAATACTGAAGAACTATTCCAATCTTCATAAGTTTTGCATTACATTAAAACATTAAAGTGAGGCAGAGAAAAAATTTAATGCCAGCTAAATAAGAATTTCATCACAATTTCTCGCGGAACATAATTATTTTTTATACCTAATATCCCGGTTAATAATTCCGAAACAGCGAAAGTTCCTAAATAAAAATTTGCTGGAACTTTATTAATTGTTGAATCCAGATAAAATACAAATGAAGCTTATAGAAAACTTTTTTTTATCATAAAACATCAAGTCCTCTTAAGATTATTCAACACATTTCAAACAATATGTCTTAAAATCTAAATTTTGACAAACTGGCAGAGTAAAAAACACTTCGTGTCAAATGAAAAAATTCTAAAGATGATATTTTCCCACAGATGTTCAATTATGTATATTTATAAACATTTTCATTTTTAATAGAAAATAGAGCTGAAAATACTTCTGAATATTTTTACAAAAAAATAAATGGTATATTGTATTTTTAAAAAAGTTCGAAAGTTGATCATGATTTTGAATTCCCTTCTAATGAGGCAAAGCATTCGAAAAACAGATTTATTTTTATCTAAATTTTGACAAAGTGTTAAAATCAAAAGCTTTATATAGAATAAAAATTTCTTGGAATGGAATTTTCTTACTGAAATACTATTATTTGTATTAATGACCATTTTTAATATTAATTTAAATTAAAATTGAATATACATATGAATATTTTTACAAACATAAGAACCAGTTATAAATTTAAGAAAAAGCTCCTTAACAGATCAAATACTGCAAATTTTATTCCAATTCTCCTAACTTTTGCTTTGCATTAAAGCATTAACTGGACTAAGCACAAAATGTTAACGCATTTTCCATTCGATTATCAGAGCTATTACTCTAAGAGTATTAATATTTTTCTTACTTAAAATTCCCCAGGTTACCGCTTTGCAACAACAAAGTTCCTAAGAAGGATTCGTTAGATTTTAATTACTTGTTGCTTCGAATTAAAACATGAATGTAACTTATCGAAAATTTCGTATGGTAAAACATTAAGTTTTCTTAAAATATATGCAACACATTCGAAATAGGATTTTTTAGATTTAAATTTTGACAAGGTGGTAAATACAAAAGCTTTATGGTGAAAGAAAAATTTCTTGAAATAGAATTTTCTCACAGATGTACAATTTCGTACACGAATAAACATTTTCATTCTTAATAGAAAGTATAACTGAATGTACTTAAAAAATCTTTATAAATGAAAGAACTAGCTATTATTTATTTTAAGGAATTCCGATAGAAAATCAGATATAACAAAATTATTCAAATCCTCATACATTTTGCTTCGCGCTAAAGCATTAAACGGACTTTGCATAGAAATGTAACGCCATGTAAGTAAGATTATCAACACCATTGTTCTCAAAGTATTAATATTTTTCATACTTAATATTCTCCGCTTGACAACTTCGCAGCAGCAAAGTTTTTGGATAATAATACGCTAGAAATTTATTAATTGCTGACCCAAAATAAAATACAAAAATGCAACTTATAAAAAAACTTACATCTTAAAACTTCGAATTTTCTTAAGATATGCAATGCATTCCAAATATAAATTTTTTTTTTCTAAATTTTGACAAAGTGGCAAAATCAAAACCTTTATGTTGAAAGAAAAAATTCTAGAAATAGAATTTTCCCGCAGATGTACACTCATAAATATTTTAACTATTAATAAAAAAATATATAAGTGAATGCATTTTTAAACATTTTTATAAACAAAAGAACTGGCTATAACTTTTTTATAAAAACTCCGAGACACTGTAAAATTATTCCAATCTTCATAACTTTTGCTTTGCATTAAAGCATTAAACGGACTTAGTGCGGAATTTTAACGCCATCTAGTAAGATAATCAACACCATTGCTCTCAGAGTATTAATATTTTTCATACTTAATATCCCCCGGTTGACAACTTCGCAACAACAAAGTTCCTAAATAAGAATTCGTAGGAATTTTATTACTTACTCCCAAACAACACGCCGCTAAAGAGATTAGTGTATTTGGGAGTTTTATCTTGATCCCTTAACCCTGGTACATAATTAAATTTCGTGCACTTTAATGTATAGGATAACATAAATAAGTTGTTTCCTCACATTAATTTAAAGGCTTAGGAATTAGACGATACATTTTAAAGATAAAAATTTACTTCGCAATGAGAAAACTCTTGAACTGTTTCATATGGAATAAGAGTAAAGATGAGATGTTGTATTCAAGAGATAAATGTTCCAAAAGAGCTTCAGGAATTAATCGTGGTAAGTAATGAGACGAGCAGAAGCAAAACATTGAATTATTTATCACGGTGTTTATGGCATTCCGAATGAAATATTTCAAAATTTGAGATGACATCTGATATTCGCCTCACTTGGCGTTTTAAATAAATTTTGAAATGAAAGAAATATGGTCTAGAAGAATGGGTGAAATATTTTCGAACAATTGTAATTAAGTTTTGTCTGGAAACCCTTAATAATGGGATGGGTTTTATTTGTTTGGGATTGTGTTTCATCACGAAAATTAGTATTTACGTAATGGAACGATTAATGGAAGAAAATATTATTAAAGTGAGAAACGATTAAATTTAAAATAGTTGTTTTTGGAGGCTTTTAGAAAATACCTCAATTAGCTCAAAAGCAAATTATTAAATTTAATTTATAGTGAAAGTACATATTTGTGCTCTAACAAAATGAAAATAAGTTACATGGGTAATTTAATGCATTTAAGCACATTTTCAATAAAATAATTTTAGGGAAAAGTTTTCGAAAATGATTTTGTTAGACCTTCAAAATTAAATAAATTATAAATGAAAATATTTGTATAACACTTAATGAAATAAACAATATTATATGATTGTGGATAAAATATTTTAATTAGAAAATGCAAGTAAGAATGCGTTCTTTTCTTTTCATATTTATAAAAATGCAAACGATTTTCCAAAAATAAATTGTATGTTATTATCGTCTGCATGTGTTTGTCGTAACATTAAATATAACATGCTATGACATAAACATAGCAAAATAATAATTGCTTGAGAAATATATTTATAAATGAAGTTACTAAATGAATCAATTAACAGTAATAAATAACGGGAATTTAACAGTGATTTATGTACAAATAAAATACTAACGAATTATTAAGATTTATGCAAATAAACAAAGCGCAAAAACCTACTTTTTGTTGCAAAGTCTTGTTTAAAATATTTCATAACTCATTCAGTAAAGGCAATACATTTTAAAATAACTAATTTTGATGCTTCTTTTATAAGAATTGGTAAATGCGAAATTCCTTTACCCTTTTTAACAATGCATTTCTCGTTTTCGTAATAATAGACGAATTTAAGAATGCGTTTCCGAGTTAAAATAAATAAAAAAAATTAAGGCTTCCCTCTACCGACAATTTTGATTTCGTGAACGTAATGTTATTCCTATGGAATTTCTACTACCATTCGCAAATCTTTACTATTTCGTCTAATTGAATGCAAAAAATTGCACCTAAAAAAACGAAAGTTTTTGAGGGAATAAATTTTTTTACCTATTGTTAAAAGAATGTCCAAAAATATACTTTTTTAATCCAAGAAATCCACAAAAATTCATCGAAGTAGGAGTAAAAAAAGTTTTTAAAAAATTGTAGGAAAAAATTTATTCCACGGAAACCTTAATTAATTTTTGCTCTTTTGGATACATTTGTTTGCTTTCAAATGGATAAAGTAGAATAGATTCAAGGATGGTAGTAGAATTTCCATAGGATTAACGTCACTTTCAGGAATTCCAAGTGACCAGTAGATGGAAGCTTTAAAAGATTAATTGAAGATTAAGAAAGGAAAAACAGATGTTGGCAATTATCTCAAGCTGGAAAAAAAACGTTGCGTCTTTTTGGGAGGGAGTGGGCAAAAAACTGGAAAAGATAATTCGCAAAAATTAATATTTTTAAGTAACCCTATAACTTTTATTCTCCGTTTTCTAATTCATATTATATATTATAAATGTTAATTTTAAACTTCTCAGATCCAAGGTAACTTTAAACCATAAATTTTTGAATAATTTGTATCAATTGGTTCTAAATACATGAAAAAGTACTGAAAAAAATGTTAAAAAAATTAATTTAATTCTTATTTTTGAGAAATTGTCTCTTGGAGGATACATTGGGACAAAGTGACATCATCATGTTAATTTAAAATCTTTCTTTAATCTTAATTTAATGAGTGATTCATAATAATTAGTATAATATGCATAATGTAAATTTCGAATCAGAAAATATTCCTGTCCAAACTGTTTGCAGAAGACTCCTAACTTCCAAAATTTATCATTCGTTTTCTCTCTCTCTCTTTATCTTATATTATTAAATATTTTCTTAATTTTAAATTTTTTCTTATTGAAAATTCGTGATTTCCAAGAAATGTTATCTGCGAGTACGAGAGTTATAATTTTTTCTGCCCAATGCATTCGAATTCGGGAAATTTTAAAATAGACATAATTACAGTAATCACTAAGAGCTGTTTCGCTTCATTTTCTGTCAGATACAGATTCCTTCTTGTATCCCTTAAATATCAACATTTGGTGAATTTGGTTAGCAATTAAAGAATATCATTCCGAGCTGAAATATATGCCATAATTATAGTTTCAAATCGAGTGATTTTGATAGCCATTGACCCAATGTCTCTTACAGGCGACACTGAAATAACAGCGATCTGCATTAGAAGAGGGAAGATTTGAGTGAGAAATTAATAAGGCTATTTATAAACAGTAAGTTTAAGGAATTCAACAGTGTGTTTAATAAATTTTTATTGCACAGATAATAAAAATATGAACACTTAGCGATTGCGAGTGAATTGCTAAAAAATAATTTAATATTATTACGATTCACTCTGGTTCGAGAGAGTAGCATAATTAGAGTCAAGAATACAATTATTTCATCTTTTTTAATCTCTTAAAAATCACTCTGATTTTTCTTGGATTATAAGGGAATAAGAATGAGATAATTAAATTAAATTATCTTCCCCTCTCGACCTTTTTCAACCCCTTGGAGGGCCGGCTGCTGTTTCGAACCCTGGACCTGTGGGTCCAAAAAAAAAGTTGATTGGTCACTTTTTGTTGAACCTTTACCAACCAGACTAAGAAAGACTTCTCTCTCGGGCCAGTTATTAAGGCATTTTAACTTCTGTCGTTGGTGTTGAAGAGAACCGCTGCATACTCCCCCTCTAGTATCATCGTAATAATACGAAGAGAAATGTTCTGCTTTTTGCAGAGAAAGTTGCTTTTCCAGCAGGTATTGGAATTTATATGCATCCCCTCCCTGTTGAATTGAGTTTTGCGTGGCACAGTTTTCCATATGACGTCATCGGCTGTCTTTAGTTGAATGGCAGATCTCGTCGACACATACGCCAGAGCCGGAATATCACTAGTCGTTATTTATGTCTTAGCTAGACATACTGAGGCAAGTGTTTTGCGTCTGGGCTTATGCATTCTGTAGTTATAGGCTGTGACCCCGCTGATTTTTGACCCCATAAGAGAGTGTTGTCCTTGGCCTGTCATCTGCGTTTGAAACTCTGGTCCACTGGGTCAGAAGAAAAGATAACCAGCCGCGTTTTGCTGCGTCTCTACCAACCAGGTTAAAAAAGACGTCTCTCTTAGGCTATTTATTAAGGCATTTTAACTTGTGTCGTTGCTGCTGAAGAGAACCCCTGCAATCTCCTTCAAAAAATTCCAACAAGATGCAAGAGCGTATAATGTTCTTTCTCTCGGAAAACACAATTTTTATTTTACCATATATAAGTTAAAAATGAAAAATGTTCACTAAAATAATTTTTTTTTCTCAGAACTACCATCTATTAACAAAAATATTAACTGATTCTGGGTACCAATAACGCCTTTTATTAACTTGGCGGATTTTTTTGAAAGTGTTGTTTAGTGTCTCCTACAGACGACGCCAGGACTGTGGAGGATAAAGAGAACTTAATATGTTACATTACGAAACGAATTTATTTAATTATTTGATTATAGGATGAAAGTATGTAACATTTACTTAATCTATTTTGAGTTTTTATTACATAACGTAAAATAATAGTTTTCATGTATATTGAACTACAAATTGTTAACAGTACTAAAATAGTAAGTTATTGCGTAATACATAATTTAAACCACTAAAATTTCTATTTAACAAAACGAATAAGCACTGACACAGAATGGAAATATCAAAATAATATTTGCTAATTAACAATGCTTTGGAATTCAACGCTATGACACACTATGTATTTCTAGCAGGACTTTGATAAAAAAAATAAGCCTCAATAAATAAAATGACTTATATGAAATGATTTTGATATGCTAAACCCAAAAATAAATAAAGCTTAGCATTTATTACAATAATAATAATTTCTCGTTTTAATTTTAAAATCAAAATAAGATATCTAAACATATATAATTAAACATATGCAAGAGCAGATAAATCACGCTCGCTGAATTCGTTTCATATCTTGGACTACCTTAGATACACAGTAATTCAGTACGTGAGGGAGGGGCGGCATGCTGAAATGAACATGGCGCACCCCCTCCGGCGAGTGCAACATCATTAGAGAGCAGAAAAATGTATCGTGACGCCTTTGTTAACACTTTTATCATCATTAGTGTGCAAAATAAGTTGGCCTCCTGGTTGTAAAATTCAGCGATTTTAGGAGAAAAAAAATGGTTGGAAGTGTTGCCAAGTTTTTCGGTGGGGTTTTTTAAGAAAGGTACGTGTTTTGTGTGTAGAAGTCTTAAATTAAAATTAATTAACATTTTATTATGGTGTGTCACATAAATGTAACATTGTTTCCTTACACGATACACGTAGTGTTAAAAATTATTTACTCTAAAGAATAAACTGTGGTTTATTGAAAATCTCGGCCAAAAGAATATTTATCAACTTTGAAAATATTCTAAATTGAAGTGAAAAGGCTGAATATTTAGTATGTAGTATTTTAGTATTTTTAGTTTACACTCTTTAGAAATAATATAACAAGATAATATAAATATGAGACAGAATCTTATAGAGAATAATTGGTAATGCGATAAAAGTTTTGATTGTGTTTGTTAATATTTCTTACCTGAGAATTTTAATAACTACATCAACAACCTTTGCGGCAGAAGTAGTGTTGTTGTCATGGTAACGTATTCGTGGCCGGTGGGTTTCTTCGAGTCATGGGCTCGAACCTTCATGCCACTGAAGACTCCCCTTGTAAACGGGGCTGATGCGTTTTAAATTTCATGGGGCTCAAAGTTCTCCCGTTGGTGTGGTATGGAAGTTAGGAAAGAGATGTTCCAGCTCAGGTATCGTTATCGCACTTGACAGAGACTCAAAATTACGAGGTCTATCACCAATAAACCTCGAGTTGCTTTTGAAAGCGACGTTAATAAAACCAATCAATCAATCAATATTTCTCTTGCGTTCATCTATTTGTTATTAAAAAATATACTATCAGTTGATTGAGATTTAATTCCCTCAAACTAATAGTCATTCAGTTAACCTAATTTTGAATAATACAGAAAAGAGATTTAAAACTATCCAACATAATCATCTCAACTTTGAAGGCTTCTATTATTATTAAATAAAATTTCGTTAAAAACAAACCCATATGTGTTAAATTTCAGAGAAAAACTTTTGATGTAATACAATGCGGTAAAAATAATGCCTCTATAACCAGAACCTTTTATTTGATAACCAAATTTCATTACTTATTTTTCACTTGAAAGCTATATGTATCCTCTACGCAACAAACATTTCTCTTTTCGGCATAAATTCCATTTCATTCCATGCACTTGCGCAGACGCGTGACTAGTCGGAGAAGCCCTTCTGAGAATAATTCCTGTGATTGTTGTCAACACTAGTCATTAAAGAAAGCTTTCTCCTTGTTCTCAGACAATAGTGAGATTCTTTGATGTACTCATTCAAATTTGGTAAAATGCGAAAGTCGTAAGTTACGAAGTTGATTGCATGAATGATTCGCCATCTTCTTCAGTTTGCTACAAACCAACGACACCTGGGAAAAAAGGAAACAAATTTATCAAATAGTAGACATACATAACTTTTAGATACAACAATAATCTTGAAAAAAGGGGAATAAATAAGAAAGTTAAAGTCACGAATTTTTTAGTTTTCATTAGAAATTTGTAGAGCCATATACGTATAGATAAGAATTTAATTATCACATAGAAATAACCGAGATATGAGGATAAAAATTTTCCTGTTTATAAATTGGTCTTAATGTACATAATAATATAAATTTAAAATATTAATGTTGATTTGTTTGGTTTCATTGAAGTAATCCACAATATCGAAAAAATTTAACTTAATTATCCGAGTTTTACAATTACGACTTTCAAAATGCCAAGAAACACTAGGAGAAATATATACCGTATAATTATAGATCATGACTATGTAGGGATGGTACTTGTCTGTTATAGCGGTGCCCGTCAAATTATAATTACGCCAAGTCGTCGCCAAACTCGTGAAGCCTATCTTATGATACAATCTACTTGGCGATATTTCTTAGTCGCTTGGCGATTAATCATTGGGCGCCGTTATAATAGACAAGTACCATAGGGGCATATAAAGAAAACTGAATAAAAATTAAATTTCTCTTTCGAGTATACTTTATACCTAGGATAATATACCTATCTCAACTCCACTATAACTAAGATAATAATTAAAACCTTGCGATACTGAGGGTTTTTTCAATTAGCGTCTTCCAGACACCAAACAAATCAACATTTTTAGCAGTATTTAAAACTATTATGAATTTAATGATCTTATTATATGCAGAATAAAATTTATCCAAATACCTTATTTATTTATTTATAAAAATGTAATAATTAATAATTATAAATAAAGTTACTAATCAGGCTGTGTAGACTTTTATAAATAGGTATTATATATTAGCATAACATATATTTAAACATATTTTATTTGAAACACATATAAAAAAAACTTTCAGAGCCTAAAAACATTCAAATAATTTCTTTGCGTTATGCATTCACACTACAAAACACATCCATCCAAGCCGACAAAGGAAAAAAACGAATTTAGACAGCTTTTAGACACTCCAATTTCCTTCCAAACGTGACTTTCTTCTCTGTGATTGGTTTATCACTCTATTTCCGTTGCACGCAGTACCCAATGTAGCTTGTCTCCCTTGTGACACTTGTGTGTTTAGTGAGTAGTGGTAAAAAAAAAAGCAAATTCTCTGAACCAGTGGTTGACCTTTGGGCGTGGCTAATAGCAGTGGATGTAATAACAGCGGAACTCAGGTAATAACCACGATCAGATTACTCCGCATCGATTAATGCAGCTTTTATCGAAGTAATCGATTTTATTTTTATTACTTTGATGATCGCTAATGATGCACTATCGATGGCGTTTCTTTGGGAGCTAATGAGGGAAAAAGTATTAAGAAGGGAAGAAATTAGGGAGATGAGATTAGGATGGAAAGAGAGTGTAATGATGATAAAAGGTTTTGGATGAGATGTGGAAATGTGGGAGATCACTCATTCGTGGGGAATTTAAAGATTATTTCGGGGTCATAAATTACAGAGAAAAAAATATTCAAAGAGGAAGTGTTCTAGTTTGAGAGATAATTTATTATTTCTTGTGCGTAAAAATTAAATCGTCTTCTTTTAATGGAATGATAATAGAATTAATCGTAATTTGTTATGGAATTTGTCCTGATAAGCCATACAACTTATAGAATATTTAAAAAGGCATTTGGCGTTAAATTGAGAAAAAAAAATTAATACATTTGGAAAATGTAACTAATTTACTCCTTCTACACCTAATGTTTCGAATAAAAATTTATAATAAAATTCAAAGTCTCGAATAATTTCTTGAAAAATATCTCTAAAACGTAAAACTTTTAGGAGTAGCTATTTTTAATCGATATTTAGAAAATAATCTCAAAGCAAGTATGCAGTGTATTTGTGAATGCACATACTGAAGTCTACAATGCAATTTATTTATTAAATATGGTTTCAATACTTAAAAAAATTCTAAATATGTTAAATGAACGTTTTTAATATCTTGTGTAAACTTTCGAAAAACAAAAAGAACTTAAAAACATTAGAATAACTGAAAAATCAGAAATATTCTTCCTAATTTCTTAGAGGCTATAGTAGACAAATTGTTGTAGTTGCAAGTTCAAGGTTGATATTATTTCAGTCTGATCATGGGCTCGAGTCCTACTGTCATTGAAGACATGTCTTTTAGAAAGATTGATGGCCGTTAAAAAAACTGGAGCTCATTGTCTTTGGTAGGGATGGTATGGAGTTAATAGATTAGGATACCAGTTAAAGTATTGCCTTGGCCACTGTTTAATGGGTTCTATCGCGTATTTCAAACAATCCTATGACGTTGGGATATTCCTGGTTTTCTCTTCACTAACCCTAAGGACTTTTTAATAATTTGAATTACTTAAAACAACCACTCCTTGCCAATCAAAATAAAATGCGATTAGGTAAATTAGATTAATTTTAGAAATGATTTAGAGATACACAAATAGGCTGGATAGAATGATAGTAAAAAGAAGAGAAAAAGAGCGTGGCGACAAGTTGATAGAAATTTGTATATATGACTGAAGCAGCATAATTAATCATTTGTTCAGAAATTAATAAGAAGCTATTAGTAATAGGAGTTAAATCTGTTATAAGAAAAAAGTATCTAAGCAGGAACGAGTGAATTGGTAAGATAAGATTTTATTATTTGAATATAAACTAGGATTAACTGAAATAAAAGGGATTCGAGAGAGAGAGCGATCTCGCATATTCTGCAATGATAGGTAATAAAGTATGTTGCTCTTCTCTGACGTATCTTCAATTGGGGTTTTGAACTTATTAATTATTTAATTAGACTTCATTGTGTATTGGGAAGTAAATAATGATGGAATTACGTCACAACCATGGGAATTTAATATATTGCTGAACACGAAAAACTTTTTCAATGAATGAAAAATGTATTAATGTAAATTAAAAAGTGAAGTATAGCGAAATGATTCATTGGTAGAATTTATAAGTAGAGAAGCATTTAATATAAGTGTTAGTCGTTGAAAGAAGGAGCTGAAGTTAATATAGAAGAAAATAGAATCGTCTTCCCCTTACAAGAGTAAATATATATAGGATAAAAGTTAGTCTGCATATTGCCTGAGTCGGAGCCTATTTAAAAGTTCTACTGGTATCTCAGACCCTATTGTTCTGCAATAGTTAACGACCATGTATAATATTAAAGCAAGATTTGACACATATAAGTGTTTTTCCCCAGATATAGGGATTTTTTCCAGATTTCCCTAGTGATATAGGGATTTTTCTGTGTGAATTTCTTATATTCATATATTCGAATACAATAACTTAGTTTCCTCAGCTGTCTGACTTAATTAGTGACTGTGTTATGATGTGACTGAAAATGAATTAATTTTAATACATACTTTATTTCAATTGAATTGAAAATTGGGGTTAAATGTATTATGTCATACGTTTGAAAATTAAGTTCGTTACTGTAGAAAGCAGGCATCAAATATGTACTCAAACTTTTTTGTGATTAAATTTTAAAAAGTTTTCGGAGGAACATTTTGTCGTTGAATAAAACAATAGCCCCTTGGTAGATAAAAAACTAATTCTTCACCAAAGTGTTTGGTAAAATAGTGGCCTTGAGGCAGAATAATAATGTTAAATAATGAAGTTTGGATGGTGAAGTTTCAGGCGAGCTCATCTTCCTCATCATTAAAACGTGACTGAAAAATAGCTTCATTTAGACAATAAGGAATTCTTGGGTGGTTTTTGTAAAAAAGTTACTTTTACTAAAACGAAATAGAACCACGATGAAATAACAACTTAGGTAAAACTACTATTTTTGTAAGAAAAATCTAATTAAAATTGTTTTATAATCAGAAATATGTAAAGAACAAATATTGAACACCATTTATTTCTTTATTTTAAAACTTTAAAAATCTGAAAAAATAAATGATTTTGGATATTTTTAGTTATTAAGAACTATAGTTATACTAAAACTGTATACAACTGATGTTGTCTAAATTCGTAGTTTTTAAACTATGATTATGTAACTGGAATGTCGACGAGTTGGTTTGCAATACATTTTTGATTAAAGTGTTACAATCACATGTCATGCAATCTCCATGATCTGATACTTAGCAGCATGAAGTATCAACGCTTTTTCAAAAAAACAGAGAAGGGTGAACTTAAAATAAAGCATTCGGTTTAATTCTGAAAGCCACGAAATCATGGAAAAGAATAAACTTTGATCTAAGTATTTTCGAATTTTAACTATTGTGAAATTCATATATTTTTTTAAAATTCTCAATTCCAATTATAGCTGTAATTACAATATTAATTTTCTGTATCTATCGTACAATATTCAAATCGGACATTTCCATGTATTTCCAACATAATGATTCATACGATATAAAAATATATAGTAGTAACTAAAGCATATATATATATATATATATATATAGTGCACGCACAATGATAAAACTAGCGTATGATGGAACTTAAAAAGCTTTGATTAAAAGCTGAAGAGAACACAATGAGAAAGTGATTGATGTATAATTTATGAACTGAGAGCTTAATTAAAATTTCAAGCAATGGAAACCACAAATATTACAAATAATTATTTTAATGCATTGAAAAAAGAAGATTCTTCTGCTAAATACTTTCACAATGAGATATAAACATGTATTATTGTAATGTCATGATTTTGTCTTAATCAATTATTTGTTTTTCAGTGCATAGTTATGAGGTTATTTACATAACACTGTTTATTTCAGTGTATTCAATGAAAGATAGTCCTGTTGAGGCTTGTCATTTATTGAAACACATTTTTAAACCTTTTTTTTTTCTCGTACAATTTTATGGTAAAATGCATTAAAACTGATTTCATTGATAATTAATTGTTTAATCTTTCAATGAAAAATATGAACTTATGTGAATATTTTATTGTTCGGAATTTTTAACCGTTATATTTATATACATTTGCCAGTCAGGTATTAATAAAACTGTAATTATTAAGTATTTATTACTTAAAATCTTCCTGAATATATGTCATGTTTAATAAAAAAACACTTATGTCAAAAATGTGGGAGTCTAGACTATTTTTCTTTATTTTAAATAAAAAAAAAATATTAACTTAATCATTTACTATTGATTACTTTTGAAGCATCCCCCAATATTCAAAGATGTCAACCCATATTTTTATTTAGTATTTTTGCACGGAAATGTATATAGACAAAGCCTTTAATTATAATCAAGTATATGTACTTAAACTTCTATTTCAATTATATCGAGATTTATACGTGGAAAATGACATCCCCTATTATTAATTTGAAATATGCTTTTAATGAGAGTTTTAAACTGTAATTACATGAATCTTTTCGCTTTTAAATAATTAGCTGATGTAATTTTATATAGATATCATTATCAAATGGAAAGTTTCATCATTTTGAATGAAATATTATCTTATTTAAGATATGTCAGCAGAAATTTCGTCATTAATTTTGAAAAAAAAAATGTAGTTAATTATACTTTCAACGAAATTGCAAAGGAAAATGTAAAGGCAAGCTAGATTAACATAAATGATAATTTTTATGATATAAAATACAGATAGAATTCAATTTAGTATTGCGATGAAAAATAATATTTTTAATTCGTTTGAGAAATAGTTATAATTAACAAACACATGAGTGCCAGTTCAATGTATTTCTTTTGAGAAAATATTATTATAAATTTATACAATTATATATTTTTAAATAATTTTTTAATCTTAAATTTTGATTCGAAATTCAGTGGGATCAAATTACATAAGAAAAATAGAAAGACAGTGTTCTAAACTTATTTTTTATCTAAAGGAAGTAAAGATAAGCAAGAGTATTATTATCCAGAGAGAATAAAATTTGCTTTTGAGCAACAAACCTTTATATGTAAGGAAACACATGTACAGTGGTAAATAGGGGTATTCAAAAGGAAAGTAGTTTAGGTGAAATGGGTTTTTTTCCTCATGGTGAATAACTCGCATATAAGCGGGCGTTTTCAAAAGCTTGTGTGTCTTACAAATAGTTCGATAATGTGAAATATTTTTCACATAAAGTGCTGATAAAGAGCAATTTAAAATTGTTTTGCCTTTAGAAAAAATTGTACAAATTTGTTTGAATAAAATGAGATTTTAAGCTAAAAGTAATAATATATTAGTTTTTAGTACATAGCATTTTTCAGTAAAATCATATTGATCAAAATATGGAATTTCATTTTATGAATTTATCAAAAAAGTTGAAATGCTACATTTTTTTTTAAATTGCCCTTACCTTAATATGTTAATATAAATATTTAAACTAATATTCAAGCGATACACATATTTATTATCAATTAGGGTTAATTTTAAAATCTTTTTTTTAGAAGCAATATATTTACGAAAACTTTAATTCTTGATAAGTAGTTAATGAATCAAATATTAATCTATGAATTCACATAAAATTTGGTACAGTTACCTTAATAACATTTCGGTACATCCGAAACAAGAGTTTAAAAAACTTAATATACTGATAGATTTGTGCAATTTAAAATTAAGCATTATCAACAGATTTCAATAAAACGTTTATTGTTGTTAATAATTAGAGCCTTATCTTTGCAAACAATTGTAGTACATAAAAATATTTAAATTTTTTTTGTTCAAGCCCTTAACAAAATTTAACCCTATAAATGAATAAAAATCATTGTCATAAGATATTATTTTTCAAGCAGAAATAGTTAAAAAAAACTTGTTCATTTTATAAAGTGTATATTTTAAAACTGACATTTGCTTATTTTCCTTTTAGAGATAAATTTTTAAAAACAGAAATTTATTATTTATAAATGTCATCGAAAATATAAAAAAAAAACTGAAGTAGTCTGATACATTATTTTGAAATAAAAATGCGTTTTTGATTATGTGAATGAAAAAAATATTTTCTCCTTTTTTATATTCATACATATAAAAATGATATTGTTTGAGTTTATGTATTACTTATACAAATTGGTAAAACTCTTACATCCCTTTTTTTTCTGAAGATTATTTTTATTTTCTTATCTTTTGTAATTATCTCTTATTGTTTCTCCGAGAATGTTATTGGTTTTCTTTACGAATTACTCAAGAATGATAATTGTCCTAAATAGTTAATACAGTTGTAATGTACATTTAAAAGAGCATTTAACTTTTTTCTAGAAATTCAAACATTTTTGACAATTTCGACTTTAAAGTATTAGCTTGCTTAGAGTTAGTTCTTTTTCGCAAACGTTACAAACGTTTTGAAGGTCGTTTCCTTAAATTTAAGTATTGTTGATACAAGGAAGAAACAAGTTACTTTTTGTACCAAATGTATCAAAATGTATTCATTGCTTACAATTACTGCATTTAATTTAGAATTTTAATTAAGTTTTAACTATCTTTATCAAATTTATAATATGTAAATAATGTAAACTTTTTAATAAAAATATCTGTTACTACGCCTTAAATTTGTGGGAAAAACAGTAATTAAAGTTTAATGGAAAATCCAATGTCAAATGTAGGGATTATATGCATTGTAATTTTAGATTTGATATATTAAACAATTTAAAAAAGAAAATTACAATTATTTTGTAATTTTTAAAGAAATATTACTTAAAGCTAAAACCAAAAGGGTTAATAGCCCATAAAGGAAAATAATGACATCCTACTGATTCTAACAAGGAGATAAAATAGAAAGAATAAATTAAAATGGTGGTATAGATATTTTAGAACTGAATTTATGTCCAAAAGTACCCTAATATTGAAGATATAAAAACTATTTAATTTTATTTTACAATATAAATATACATATTACAGCAAAAAAATTTATCTGAGGCAGTTCGCTGTTCACAAATCTATTTGATCATACACTCGTTGTAAAATTCATTTCATTTTACGCCATGTTATTTCAAATATATCTGCATTTGATCCAAATTGAAAATGATACTCCAATGTGGATAAAATTTTAATAAATGGATAAAAACGTAAAAACTGTTGTGATATAAAAGGAATACGTTACGAATCTAAAAATATTTTTTTAAATAAATAAAATAAGGAACAAAAAATATTCTGCAATTTTTCTAAAGCTATAACAGAATATGAATGACGTATTAACTGTCGTGTATAAATCATTCTTTCGCATCTTATAGAACTAAATAGATTTTTGGCAATAGAAGATACTACACGGCTCCTTTACAAAAAGATACTTCAAACACTAAGTAAAGCACTGTCGATTTTATCCTTAATTCATCAGAAAAGCAGTTTTTAAAATTTTTCATTTCTTAAAACGCACTCGGTAACGCTGTAAGTTCCATTTAATGCTCAGAAAGAATCGATTTCTTTATAAATTAAACTAAATGTAGATAATCAATAATCCGATCGCATGGAAAACTACTGTCACATGAAAAGAAACACGTAAAAGCTTTTAATTACTTTTATAATTTTTAAGAACGTAGAGATTTAATGGAACTGAAAACAGAAGCCTTTTATCATTGACAATTTTTAAAGAACTTTTTTTTTCTTTCAATAGAATAACTTCTTTCAAGAAATAAAAGTTCTTGTTAAGTTTACTGCACATAAACACTACTTTTAATTTTTCTGGAAGTAGTTTGAAGTACAACTTCGGAATGCAATTCCTATTTGTGAGAGTAGTTCTAGATTTTTATTTTGAATAAAAATATAATTTGAAGAGAGATACTTTTCTGTTTCCAATAATGTCTTTCATTTGTTACAGGTTGATAAAAACAGTAACAAACTTGCTCACGAATTCAGTAATCAAACTGGATAAATTTCATTTAATGCGAAAATATTCTTTTGAAAATATTTTTAATATGATTTGAATGTAGAGATACTTAATATAAAATATTGTAATGTGCCGAAATTGTTTCACAATGAAGGAAAGTACCACCTAATAAATCAGCTGGTTAATTTGACCAGCTGATTTATTAGGTGGTCGAATTAACCAGCACAAATTTTTATTCAGAGTTTCTTTATAAGTTAAAAAATAATTTGAGTAAACACATAAATTCAGTATCGTAGAAATTAACAGTTCACACAATCGATCGCATTACTTCAAAATACATAATTATAATATCGTTTAAGGCATCACATATACTGACACACAATGGATCATTATATATACTCTACAAAGATTGCTTTAGAAACATCTACTTTTGCCTATAGGCATTTAGATTTGTGACGAAATTTGACGATTGACAGACTTTTGGCGACAAAATTTGTCGCCAGTTCTGCTGCCAAGAGCATCTTTATATTTTCATCGTTACTACCAAACGTATTCTTATCTTATGCGTAAAACTATTTTTCCGACCACAATATTTATTCCGCAGTGAAAGAAACAAAATAAAAATGTTCTGCGTAACATTGTCTTAAAGAAATAACCTAAAAAATGTATACTTTTATAGAACCTGCATGAATCTTTTAATCATTATCTTCTCATTTGCTTTTGTAACGTACATCCCCCCCCCCTAAAGTCTCGAATGCAGATAAATGATTAATAACTTTACAAAACGAGTTTTTTCAAAGTGGGTTTTATTTCAAACTTCACACAGTGCGTAATATAATTTTTTAAAACCTCAAATTTCAAGAGCAAAAGAGTGTCGATTTGGTGACTTGGCGTAAAATTTAATTCTTTAAATAAATAGTTTTGATAAATTAATGTTTATTAATTATGGTTAAATTATCGTATTGTCATCCAAAACAATCAGGCATAGAAAATTTCAGCTCAAATGAGCACTTTAAAATGCGAGAAAAATGCTTTTAAAGTTTTGTCCTGGACATATAATGTGAGTAGAAGGAAACCCATGAAAAATTGTATTTCACTGTCCTCAATGACAAACAAGTAAACTGACGAAAACTAAGATCAGTGTAATATGGACGAAATGGGAAAGTTACAGAAACATTTTGAATAACGAATACGTAGGAAGATAAATTAACACTTAGATTTCGAATAATTAAAAACCAAACGATATCAGATGTTATATTTCAAGACGGAAACTTTATTTTTAATGGGTTTTCTTGATCTCAAATTGTAACTTTCTCTGGCTCAAAACTTTAAAAGCTTTTGTCTCATATTTTAAAGCACTCAATTAAGCTGAAATTTTCTATACATGATTGCTTCTTTTCGGATGACAATACGGTAATTTAATTATAATTAGTAAAAATTAATCGATTAACATTAATTGATAATGGGTTTTCTTCTACTCACATATTATGTCCAGGGTCAAAATTTTCAAAGCTTTTTTCTCACATTTTAAAGCACTCAATTGAGTTGAAATTTTCTATACGGATTGTTTTGAAAAACAATACGATAATTTAATTATAATTAATAAAAAGTAATTGATAAAAACAAACTATTTAAAGAATTAAATTTTCAGCATGTTTCTCGCCAAGTCACCAAATAGTCGCCAAATCAATCGTCTAATAATCTATCGTTTGCTTTAATTAAAAAAACAAGTAGCTGATATAATATTCAATTTAATAGTTTATCGCTTCTTTAATTTTAATTACATTTATAATAAATATATTCAATTTTAAAACATAATTTATCGTTTGCCTTAATTTTAATTACATGTAGATTAATTGATTAATTTAATGCTTAACTGAGCTAAATATTTACACGTATTTATTTTACGTGATAAATTTAATAAACGTCATATAATAAAATAAATAAATTATTAACACTAATTATTGAATGAATTCAATTTTTTCTCAACGTTCCCTTTTGCTCTTAAAATTTAAAGAATAAAAAAAATTAAGTTAAGCAAAGTGTGAAGTTTGAAAGTAAACTCATGTTCAAAATACTCGTTTTTTACCGGTGTTATTCTACAATAAATAACAAACTCATTTCAAAAATACTTCGGGGTTATATTTTCACAATTGTCAGATAAAAATCGGATTTAACTTTAACGGAATTTTCCTGGCTTACGAATAATTTCATACATTTTTAATTCAAATACATTTAAAAAACTGATTTATCTCTTCAATTTCTGTATAATTTATTATCGACTGACTTAAGATCGTCTTTATAAGTATTCCGCTAAAAAATTCTAATTAATAATAATAATAATAATAACTAACTTGACTTACATATGTGATTTTCATTTTCCCACAAAACTTTCATACGAGAATGAATAAGAAAATATTTCAGATTCAAAAAGAGCGTACTAAATTTTAAATGTGTATAGAAATTTAATTTTTAATAATGACGATATTTAAAAGAAAATTACTTTTTAAAAAGAAATGGAAAGTGTCTAGCTTTAAGTAGTTTTAACAAGTTGGGGTAAAAACTTTTATAATGATCAAAATCATTACCTGAAAGAAATTTTGCTGTTCACTGTCGTGAAAGAGCTTAGAGAAGAAAAAAAATAATTTAAAGATCATAGTATATATAATTTTAAAAATAAATCCATATGCTCATTATATTATGTATAATTGATATAATTTTACAAATATGTTTTGAAAATTATATTTCTTACACTTCTCGTCAACTACTTTAATATTTAATCTAATTTCATTTCTTATTCTATGAGATCTTAGAAAAATTATATTACTTTAAACAAATGGATTTAAGGGAAGATATATCAATATTGGTCAGCCAGAATATTTGTTTATTTGCAAATTTCGAATTTTAAACCAAAAAATTTGACTTTATTTGATTTATTAAAACGAGTAAAACTCGATCAAAAATGAAATAATAGAATTGATCAATACAAACAATACGCTTTACGCTTATTACGTTCACTCAGGGTGAAACAGAAATAAAATATGGTGCACTGATTCCGAAATTTCGGAGAATGTTCAATTCGTTCAACATACGCAATTATTTTATCCATAAAAGAGAAACATAATTTATTGATAAAAACAAAAACAGAAATCAAAATGATAACTACATTTGGTAGAAAAACATAATAAAATCCTCATAAAAATCCTGGAATATTTTCAACAGAGAAATGTATGCATATATTATGGGATTAATCAACAATATTGGAATTTGAAATAGCATTTTCTGCTCCGAGATTAATTTGTTCAAAAATTAAATCACTTTTAAGGCACCAATCTTGATCAAATACGATTACTATATGCTAGTTTATTAAAACATGTTGATATATACGTTGCACATTTAATAACATATTTTACAATTGTTCTCATTATGAAAAGTTATTTATCTATACGTATCAAACATAATATATTATAAAATTATTGAGAATTCATATTATTTATGTTAAGCTTAAAAATTATTTTTAATCACTATATAAAAATTAAATAAAATTACTTATTTATATATATTATAAAGGGAATTCTTTAAGCCATGAATATAAAATTTCTTATGAATTCTTATTTTATAATCGGGGCTGAAAGAATTCCCGGTACTCTAGTTTTGTTTGAAAATTTTAGCAATTTAACGGTAAGAGAAAGAGTCAGTAAATTTGCAATCGCTAGGTTTAACATTAAAAAGGACTCCTCAAATAATGCATAGCACTGATCAATATCGATCCAAGCAAAATTTCTTGAGCAAAATACTCAAGTAATGCCTACAAAACCTTTTCTATAAATTTAATTATTTTTTAAAATACTGACTAAACGTTTCTTTGTAGAAAATTGCTCTATAATTTCGTTTTGAAGCAAGCCTCTAAACAGATTGCCTAAGGCTATCCAGTTTCCCCCTACTAATATAGCTTCCAGAGTTCGAAGAAAACAATTCATAGAAATAAAAATATAAATTCTTTTTATGAAAGGTTTTTCCATTTTCTTGGTATGTAGCATGACATCGTTTTTTGTGTAGACATATCTTTTATTTCCTAATGCCTTATGAATAATACGTAGCTATTTTGTGATGAAATATCGTTTGCCTTTAGGCTGTTTATTCCGCCTTGTTATGTGGCAATATATTCGGTTTTTTAGCCCGAGATAAATTCATCCCTTTTTTTGTTTGACAAATATATTACGTTATTCATTTCATAGCCAATGTACTTTTCTCAATAAAAGCTTGTCGACACAAACAACTTAAGAATAAAATTTTGAAATTATAATACAAAACTTATTAGAAAATCATAATTTTTCTTTTGTTGAAAAAAATTAATGCACAGAAAATGAGATGTTTTAAATTTGTTTCGGGGTTTATTTACATTGTTTTATTTCTTAAAATGTAAACAAATTCCAAAAGTAATTTACCTTTCATATTTTTTTTCGTATTAAAATGTAAATGTGTAGCTTTCATTCTTTATATACATGTATTGCATTGTGTTTGGAAATAATTGCTTTTTTGGCTTAAAATACACCCGACAAAATATATTTCTTTTGAGAATAGATTAATTCTATTGAAAGTTTCTTCACAAGTGATAGTTGTTTTTTGCACTACTGTGATTTATTTTAGAGTTAAAATGGAAGAAAACTATGTGTCAAGCAATTAAATATATATAGCAAGTTGATTTGAAGCTTTTCTCAGAAAAAAATATGATTCATAGCTATCAAATTTTATTAAGAAAATCATAAATTCTATAACATTATCTTCAAAATTTATTCATTGGCTGTAGTATTTTGAGTTCATTTTCCTATATTGCGTGGGAGTAAATTTTATCCCTATGTTATACTTATATATTATTAACGATAATTAAAGAATAAAAAATAATAAAAAAATCTATGAATATATTATTATCAACATATCATTTACTTTCTTAGAGAATAGAATGAATAGGAATGAAATTTTAAATTATTCTTTTAAATAAATTTACTTTAATAACTAATTTTAAAAAAAACATATTTCTTTTCAAGTTAATAGAATTTTACCTGTGTAAGATATTAAGTTCACTATACGTCGAAACATATCTATGCATTTTAGTGTAGAACAACTCCAATTTTAATAATTTAACTTGTAAGCACCATAGAATACTTTAATAGAAAAACCTTACTATAATGAGATGGTTTATTATATTCTTTAAGGATTTATTTTTTAAGTAAACACTTTTCTAAAACTCCAGAAAAGGTATCCTGCAATCAGGTTAAAGACTACCATTTGTCATTGGCATACGAAGAATGGGCTACATAATTCATTAGCTACGTTTAGGCATAAAATAAAATCTCTTTATACTGACTTTTAATGGTTTTTTTACTATCGTATTTTTTTGTCATCTCTGTAATCTTATAAATAAAATAATATTACAAAAACCATAATAAAAATAAATTTTAATCCATTATAATATTTTGAAGCTAATAATTCTTCCATCTTGGTGCGTGTAAAGAAATACCTATCGCGTGATCAGTTTATTTTGCAGGTAATAATTGGAAACTATAAGCTGTGACAGTTTTACACACTCTCATAGATAATAAGACCAGTTGCAATTTCTTTGTGATATATTGGTCTTAATCCTTTTCCTAACACTTCTGAATCTATATGAGCAGTGAAGTTTAAAAAACTATTTAACGGACTAGCTGTACAATTAAAGTTTACTACAGGACCCAGAAGAGAACATAGAAATCTAATAGTCTTTTTTATGAATCATTATTATAAGACAAAAGACTTCCTTCATTTTCAGATGAAAAAATAATTAATGAATATTATAATAAACTGCATAAAATAATAAAACTGAATAAAAGCTGCAAAATCTTAAAGAGTGTGAAACTTAATTTTAACAATTTTTGTAAATTTTCCCTCACTAACGGGGAACTGTATATAATTCTCGGATATAAAAGTTTAATATTCAATAATAATACATAATTTTATTTCGGGGTTTTCCTTCATGAATTAATAAGATATTCTATAATATCTCTTCAATTTATTAAAAAAAGGATGAAATTGCATTACAGAGAGAAAAAGTAATGGAACATTTTTATATCATATCCAAATCTGGATATATAAATTACGTATTTTTTTAAAAATAATATCAGAGATTATGAATTGCTAAAATTATAAAAATAATAAGAAAATTGAAAAGTACAGTTCAATTTCATGATATTTATTAATTCAGTTTAGACTAATTAAAACATTGCAATAGAGTTATTGGCAACAGACCTCGTAGTTTGATATCTGTGCTTGTGTCTCAATCTCTCACACTACTCTGATTTGAAACCCACTCAAATTCTTTACAAGAAATTTCCTTTAATTCTTCACATCAAAATGAAAATTTTTTTTTATCTCCTAAACCACTGACCATAAAGCAACCTTGTTGCCTGATTAGATTCGAAATTACACAAAAGTATCAATTTTCAGCGACATTCTTATTCTAATTTCATTTCAGTTACAAAAACTGCTGGTGGTCCTCGCCGCAGATACGCATTCGACCAGTCGTGGGTTGAGGCACTAGTGTGTGGAAGTTAGGAGAGGGGGTGCCAGCTCCGGTGTCGTCCTTGTCATTTGAACGAGGTTCAAAATTACGAGGTCCGTCGCCAATAAACCTCGTGTTGCTTCTAGTGTGACATTAATAAAAATTGAACTAAACTAAACTCGGGCATTGATGCTACTAAAAACTTTCCGTGTAGCCGGGGCTGATGCAAATTAATCTTTCGAGGCTCAAAGTCCTCCCGTGGCATGGTGTAGAAGCCAGGAGGGGGAGGAGCCAACTCAGGTGTTGTACTCATCACTCGAACGAGATGCAGGATTACGAAGTCCGTTGCCAATAGCTTTCATGTGGCTTCAAGTGCGACGTTAATAAGAACTACTAAACAAACCGAACTACTTTTGCTGCTTGAAACAATGCTACATATATTTCTAGTTCAACAACTTCTTAGCAACCAAATAATAGCAATCAATCTCAATTAATGAGGAAGTATAATTCACTTCACGATAATCTACGATAAAAAAAAAAAGTGGGATAGAATGTTCTTTTTCGATCCTCAGAAAGTGGCAGTTCCTTTCATGTAACAAAGAACTAATCGTGTCATAAAGTATTTGTAATATTTGCCAAAGAAAAGTCTCTTCTTCTGTGTCCTGAGACATTATCACTGTTCTTTTTCTCATTACCGTCATCAGGAATGTTTCATCTTCTGTGAAAGCCATGAAAGAACGAGATAGTTAATGACGGGGATGATATTCTAACCGACTCTAATTACCCTCCTACTGATATCTCTTATCGACACCCTAGTTTTTTTTCTTCTTTTTTCGAACCCTCAGGATATATATATATATATATATATCTGAAGCAGTTTTTTTTTCTATCCTACCATTCCTGGTTTTTTAATCGCTCGCTAACGATGCAAATGACGACTATTAACGTCGCATTTCGCGGAATATCTCCTTTTTTTTCCTGCGTTGTTTATATCTTTGGCGGGGAAAAAAAACTGTCAAAAATAATTATGCGGGAATACTATTAAAAAGATGCTATCATTAGGGTGGACCCACATGGAAATTATTTGTAAAAAAGGACACTATTAATACAGCGGAATATATATCCTTAATATTTGAAACATTTTGGTACTTAAGAATTGTGAATGATTTTTATTTATTAGTTTGCAAAGCCGCTCTGCTATTTCCTTCCGTGGTCGTTATCAAATTTGTTTAGAAAATCACAAATTTGCACAATCAAATGAAGAGAGAGAATTGTTCCTCAACGAATAATTTACTTTATTTGTGGCAATAAACCGTTATACTCAGCTGACTAAATTTCTTAAATAATATAAATATAATTAACTATAACTAAGATAATTTAATTAAAATTAACTATTACTAAGACTATTTAACGATTTTAACTGTAATTCAAACTTCTTACCCACCCTATTGATTCCAAGGCCTTAGATGCATAAAAGTTGAGGGTTCGACTTTAACTAACCATTGTATATTCATCTTGATTTATTCCAAAGGCTCCTTATTAAACGCAAATCTAATACTAATTTTTGCTTGATAATTTCCATTCCACTACTCTAATCACTAAATTAGTAGTTAGAGCCTCCAGTCCAAATGCTGCGGGACTTCTTAGGCCGGAGCAGACTTTAACTATCCTTTATCACGCCCTAAACTACCATCCTCAGTTTTAAACTTTTCACCGTTTATGTATGCATTTTCAAATTTTCATTAGTTACACTTCATTAAATGCAATCGAATCCACATAAGTCACGTTTTCCTCACTGAGAGAGATTTATAACTCAAACAATATCATAAAAGATCCACAGAATAATTAGTTGCAGGGAAAATCGTTATAGAACTCACATCATACGTTTTAATACCAAAGATTAAAAAAACTGTTAATACTAGGATATATGTATAACTATCAAATTTGAAAAATCTGGGTACTTAAAAATGGGGAATGATTCTGTTTGAAAAAAAAAATTATTTCAATCCAAAAATTTTCATCTATCCTGAATTACTAATTTTTGTATGGATTTACTGTAATTTTTAGATTCGATTGCTTGTACAAGAATTATTTGCTGTTAGAAAATGGAAGAATAAATTTCAATTAATATCTTTAAACCATTTCTTTTGATTGATCTCGTTGATGCGATTTGTATTTGAATAATTTGAAATGAAATAAAAAAAATAATCAGATGAAAATGCTTCAGAGATTTTCAACTGAGTGAAAAAGAAGAAATGTTTTATTCTGTAACCATTTATTGTTTTACGATGTCAATAAAACTTAAGCTGCCCTCCAAAAATCTGACCCATTATTTAAATTTTTTTTTAAATATTTTTATCAGTATTATATTACAGTCCGTCTCTCTACGAATTAATGTTAAATTTATTGTCTAGATATTCTAAAGCTTGTTCACTAGTTTTTAATTTGGGGGGGAAGACAAATTGTCTTATTTAATTAAAGAAAATATTAAAATTTAAATCTACATCTTATTTATTGAATTTAACGCATACCATTATAGTTACATATTTTATTTAATTTTAATTTTAATTAAATTAAAGATTTGTTCTCTTATTTTAACTGGAATCATGGAGCGATGCACGAATCCAATCGCGGAAGATTTAAGAAATTGAAGCCCAAGTAGAAACATAGTTAAGATGAAGAAAGAAGAATCAAGTCTTCTAAAATTGGTGTGCACGGCGTTTTTAAATTTCCGCCATACATAAGAAAAGTTCCCCAAATGAGTCATAGCTCTCTCCTCTTGGCTGAAATTTCAGGGAAACTAAATGGACAATGGACCAGGCTTATACTCTGAGAACAGAACTTAAAGTAAAACAAGAAATTATTACAGATACACAGCAGTTAAATCACATTGCCATTGCATCAGTTAGTTAAAATTAATTTAATTTTAGTGATGTTATTTGTGCTTTATAGATGACAACAGTATTACTGCCCCTTATTTTGAAGCTAACATAAAAATAAAAGAATAAAGGAGAAAGAAGACACTATAAAATAATGAATGGTTCCATACAAAGCTTTGAAAATAACAGATTTGACCTTACAAATCTTTAACTTGATTCTTAATAATTTTTAAATTTCTAATTGTTATACCAACTCTAAATTGAAAAAAATGTAGCAATGTTGCTCGAATCATAAAACTGTTTTTTAATAACCAATTTTTAAATAACATTTTGAGCAATTTTAAAGGAATATTGTAAGGTGTTATTAGAATTAAGTGATTATATTAACATTTCTCCGTTTCCTTTTTTAAGAGGGCTAAATATTAATTCCACATACCATTTGGATACAGTTTTATTTGTATCAATATATTTCTGGATGACACACTTTATAATTTTCAAAAAATATTAAATTAAATTTTTAACATTATTTTCAAAAATTCGCCATAAAATAACTAGTTAATTGAATCCTAAAGATGGTGAAGAATCGTAATTTTTGTTTGGAAGCTATCCTTAACATCAATTTATCCATACCATTAATTTTTCAATTAAATGAGGCTATTCCTATGCAATGAATATAAATTTTTATAATAAATCCTTTTAAATCTTAGGTGTTGCGTAATATATGTATGAAAAAGATAAAATTGAACCAAAAAATTTGAAATTTTTTCAATTTTATTTAATTTAAATTTTGGAATTTTAGTTAAATTCGGTGAAGAGAATGCTAAGTTTATAAGTATTCTGCACTTTTTTAAAAAACATATGGAACTGTGATTGTTTATTAACGTTTTTTTCAATTTAGGATAAAAGAAAAGAAATCTTGAATATTTTTTCTGTTCTGTGAACTTATTAATCAATTTACGAAATTCTTTTTTACAACATGTATGAAATAAAAAAAAAATATTTATTTGTTTGGTAGTATAAGAAAACTTATATCAAGAGAAAAGAACGAGCTCTGATCTCTCATCAATGTTCTATTTTATTCAAGGGTTTTCCAGAATCTCTAAATCTAGACGGATTACAATACAAAACTACTGGTTAAAAACTACTAATTTGAAACAATGAAAAACCGGAAAGATATGTTGCTGCTTTTTTTTTTTTTTTTTTTTTTAATTTAGTATGATTGAATGAAGGTTTTCATCCTAATACAAATATTTCAAAGAAAAGTGTGAATAAATAAATAAAAATATACCTTAACTTATAATGCACTTAATTTACTAAAAATATTTTTATCGCTTTGAAAAACTACGGTATGGATAGCACAATATATCAGAAACATAAAAAGTATTTAAAAGCAATCTATTGAGAAGGAAAAGAAATATTTTTTTATGATTCAGAAAACATCTTCCTTTTCACAAATGTATTATAAAAAACTTTAGCTACTATTAGTAACAGTTTTAAATGATGTAATCAACTGGAATTGCTTCTTCAGCAAAAGTGATCATATATCTCACAATTCCTTCGAAAAAGCTATTTCTTTTCCCTCTATAAAGAAATTGGAGTGTCACAAAAAAACGAATCCATGTCTAGCCTGATTTATCGAAATCTTCAAACCCAACCATGTTTCGAACGTGATTCGCCCAAATGATTGCTTTCGGAAAAAAAAGTAGTTATTTTGTTTAAAGGCCGTGTAAAGACTCAATCGTGTGAAGTGAACGATGTATTTTTCTTCTGAGTTTTAGGCATTTTACTTTTTATTTTACTGAACTTTTTTTTTCCGTATTCCGGTCTAGAAAATACTCAAACACCTGGCAAATGGGAATGCAAAGTAGCCCTACCATATCACGTCTGTAAACGAAGTTTTGCGAAGAGGGGGTTTCTGGGGTGGTGGGCGTGGTCGAAAAGACTCGAGCGAAAACGCGAAACTCGATTTTTATACCGAACAAGCCAGCTCTCTTCCAAGAGAATGTCATGTTTACAAAAGAGTTCCAAGTTATGCACAATTTCCCCATTTGTTTTCTTTCATGGTAAGGCGGATTTCGTTTTTTTTTTCCTCTCGTTCCTTCCTCAGTCCCACTAGGTGGCGCTGGATACCTACAGTCGACTCTGGGCTAGCGTATCGCGTTGCTGTGGAAAAGGAATTTGCATAAAAGCGTTATGAAGATAGTAAACAAACCGTATAAAAACTTTATTTTCTTTGAAAAAGGAGTTGAAAATATATATATGTTTATATATTGCCTTACGCAGATTTATTTTATTTTTTTTCTCCAGCCCAGAAACACTCTTGCTAACATAAAATAAAAATAATAAAAATATATAAAGAGGAAAAAAAATGCAATATCGTGAGAGGGTGCTCGAATTTTTTTTGTTTTTGCTTCGCAAGCTGTGGAACCAATCAATTATATGCTTCTATTCGAGAATGAAAAAATTCTTCTGAAGAAGAATGTGTGAGATTTTTCGCTGTTGCTTTGGCTTCCGTATTCTGCCTGGGGTAAAAATCGAGTTTTTTAGGTACAAAATATGCTATAAGAGAGATTATTTTTTTCGTATAAGCGCTGCTTCCGTATTCCCATTCGAGATTTCTTCCTAAGCAGATGTTCGCATCTTTCTAAGACCACACATTAAAAGAATTCTAGAGTATATAATTAAATTTGAAACTCGAGATTTCTCGATTAAGCTCAAAAATGAATTCTCCTGCTAATACAAGTAACATCGATGAATTTGGAAATTTTTTTTCTGTAGAATTCCAATGCAATAAGATATTCAAGAATTAAACGTAATTTTCTGACAAAAATTTAAATCTTCAAACTATTTACTTTTTTTAATTGAAAAATAACACTTAAAAATTCTTAAAACCAGAAGTTTCCAGGCGAGGAGAACGTGATAACAATTTTTGAACTAAGCTGCATGCATGAGTATCTTTGAAAAAATGTTATTTTAAGTCGGGAGTTTCAAATAACTGGTTTTCCTCCCATTCAGTATAACAAAAAAAACTTTATAAATCTGAAATTATTCTAAGGTTTTTAATGATTTTTGTTATGCACTTCCTCGTGCATAATTTATGCATGGTGTTCTACTTCGAATGCCGTAAATATTTGCGTGCTTGCCTATTTCACCTAATATACATATATATGAACAAAATATAAATATTCTAATTCACAAAATATCACAAAATAAGCAAATGTATCTTATCAACCATAAGTTTATACAATTATGTCTAAAGAACTACATATTTAAAGAAATCATTAAAAAAAGTAAATTAAAATTAATATAACTCATGTAAAAAGTTGTATAATTTATTAAAGAGTTATAGAAATAATACAATATTAATGCTGTCTAATACTTTGAAATTGAGCAATGTGTGTTTATAACGTTATTACTCTGATCAAACCATCAGATTTCAATACATTACAATACAAAAAATATGGTAACAAATCAAGTTCACACACACAGAAATTATCGTTATTCTCTATCTTTCTCCTTTCTCCTTCATTTCAGTTCTATTTTTTATATATTGATATCTCTAATTCAATTCACTAAACATCTCATTTTCATATAATTTACCTAGTCACGTTTCATTTTGTTGGCAAGGAGTTGTAATTGTATGTAGTTAAAATATACCAAAAACATCCTCAAGATCAGTGACGAGAAAACTGCAAACAGTCCAACGTCACATTAGGATTTGAAATATATGCGATTACAGGAATAAATAGGTCGTGTAGATATATATATATATATATATATATATACCCTTAAAAAGGATGAAACTCAATAAACGCTCATATAAGCTTATAAAAATGATTACCAAATATTTATTATTAGAAACCTCAAAAATCAAATCTCTAAGGTATCAGGTATTAAGAATGGAAGTCGTTCTGAATAATTATAAAGAAAACAATGTAACATTAATTACATGTTATTAAATTAAACATCCAGAATTATAGCTAGAGTATAGAGATCAAGAATTTAGAATCAAACTTAAGAATTAAATGTATGTATAGAAACGACTAATTTTTCAAAGAATTTTTTAAAAGAACTGGTTGCAGAGTGATACTTATTTATTGAAATATTGTTTTATTAATTTTTAAAAGATGCTCTTTATTATAATTATTACCCACCCAAGAAGCTATTGTTTTAGTTTAATTATTCTTCATATACCAGATCACTTTCCATTTTTTTATCGTTTGCTTCAATTTTAATTGCCTTTTGCTTAAATTTATTCAATTTAATAATTTATCGTTTGTTTTGACTTTAATTACATGTAACTGACGTAATATTCTATTTAATAGTTTATCGTTTGTGTTAAATTTTACTACATTTAGTTGCTATAACATTCAATTTAATAAATTATCTTTTTGCTTTAATTTTAATTACATGTAGCTTAAATATAGCCAAATTAATAATTTATGCTTTTTTTAATTTTAATATCGGAAAAGTTTACTATTTTCCATTTCTCGATATTTCATCGTTTACTTTAATTCTTATATTTAATTGAGTAATTTAACTATAATTATAAGAAAGCGCACCTAAGGTGGCTAAATTTGTGCTTTGTAAAACTTTGTTTGTTATAGAGCTTTTATTACATTTTTTATTGTTTTTAAATCACTTTTTAGTGACCGTTGGAAATGAAAAATTGCATTCATAAGTTTATTTCGAACTCATATCTAAACTAAGTTTAAAGTCGACCTATAATCGTATTCTATAAATCATTCTTATTCTATCTTCCCTAAATAAGAATGAAAGTTCATTTTAAATCTAAATTAATTGAAAGCTACCAGGCGTAAATGGTAGGACTTGAAGTAAACAATTAGCCTTAGACTCCAGTATGCAATTATCTCTGCCTTGATTCCATTTCCTCTTTTGTCTAATCGTTTTATGCATGGTCGGGTAGTAGAAAAAAAGTTTAGAACTTCTACAACAGTATTCTTCGCCATTTCTCACTTTTGACCGAAGAATTCTCTCTCTAAATTGGGTTCAAATAAAATCCCTTTAAGGATATCTCTCATTCGAAAGTACGCCCCGAAAGAACTCATTTCACTTCATTTTAAAGGGAACATTTCCTGAAAAGTTGATTTTGTGTTTTTTAATCATTGTTAAATTGGAAAACTTCGTTAATTTGCTCCGAGATTATTATGTCGTGGTAGATTAAGAAAAGATAATAACTTTAAAATGAGCGTGAGAGGAAGGGAGATTTCTTGATTGTTTGTTTTAGGGTGGAAGAATTAATTTTACCTAAATTTAACGCAGTTCATGTACTGTTTGTGTTTTGTTTTGATAATGAGATAGGAAGGAATATCATTTTTCGGTTCTTTAAAAACGGGGTAAATATTTTAATTAAATTGATTGTATCCTAGTTTTCTGTAATCTTTTAAGTAAATTTACAAAAGCTCGTTAAAGGATGAGCGCATATGTAGTCTATTACTACTTTCATTGACGAATAACTAACTACTTTAAAGTCCTGTTAAATTATTTACAGTTAGCTTAGTAAACTAGTTAAAATGAAGGAAATATGTTTGGAAACATTATACTAAGGGATTTTAATGATTTCACGCGATGTTATAAGAAAGACAAGCTTGTGAAAAAAGTCACTACTTAAAGCTTTTTTATATTATAATGGCGCTCTTTTATAACAAGAGTGTAGTGACTATGCAGTGGCACAGTGTAATGGCACAGTAGCGTAGTGGCTATGATCCGGAATTTCCGGCTGGTGTTGCGTTCCTCCAGTCATCAGTTCTAGCCCTGATCTTACTAAAGAATCACTGTGCAGCAAAACTGATATCGGTAAATCCGTTAGAGGTCCCAAGTCCTCCCGTTGACGTTGTATGAAAGTTTGGAGGTGCCAGATCAGGTGTTGACCTCGTCACTTGATAGAAGTTCAGAATTATGAGGTCTGTTGTCAATAGTCCTCAAGTTGCTTCTCGGTATGACTTTGTTAATGTATCACATAAATAAAGTTTTCACAAAAAACATCACAGTTTGAAAAATTGTTTTAATTAACATTTTAATTTGAACTGCATTGAATTAAATTATTTCATAATAAATCACGGTTAAGTTTTTATAGATGTGGATTGATTTAATTTACTTTATTAACAGTAAATTAAATCAATGCGGCTGAGCTTAGCCCTTTTTTGAATGCAATGCGTAAAATTAATTTCAAAATATTCCCATTCCCATTTTTCTCATCCAGCGAGACTTATTGCTGTTTATTTTTTTTTAATAGATTGAATACCTCATTTTAAATATCTATATTTTCAAAACTGTTACATACATTACAATAAAATATAAAGTAAATTTAAAAATATATATACAGAGTTTTACTTTCAGTTTCAAATGTTCGATATTTCATCCTTTTGTAACATGGCAAACGTCTAATCTGTAAACACGTTCTCTCTATACATTTTATAGTATCAGATCGCCAATAATTCCCAATGCTGCACAAATGCGTTCTTTAGGTTCTTGCAGCGTTTTCGGTATTGGACGAGCGTAAACAGTGTTTTACGTCACCCCATAAAATTAAATCACGTGGCATAAGGTCCGGAGATCTTAGTGTCCATTTAAATAAGGGTCAGCCACTGTCACATGCATGCCCCTTCTATTGGTGTGGAAGCTCCTCGTTCCAGTAATCATGCACATACAAAGACCAAAACGGGTGGAACTTCCTCCAGGTGAAGCATAAACTTTTTTCTGTTCACACACAGTTGTGGAAACAACCAAATTTCCACAACTGTCATCATTCTGTCCAGGTTACTTCTACCTGTTAACATTTCTTCAGCAAAAAAAAATGCACTTTTGTTTGTGACATATCACGAAAAGCATTACTTTTGGTGAATCTCTTTGCTATTGCACAGTTTTATAGGAAGTCTCATTTCCCCACATTTTAATATTAGGACAGTTAACATTTCCTGATAAATGGAAGGTTGCTTCGTCTGAAAGAATCAGTTTATTTTTTAAAAATCATCATTTCTCGATTTCTCTTGCATACAAACACTGAAGTCAAATTGATACATTTTGTCGCCCGCTGTTAAATATTGCCCCAATTGTAAGTGATACGGCTTTGAAATTTAATTTTTTCCTAACACTTTCTATATCATTTCTGGGGGGAATTCCAAGTTTATGGACATCAGCTGATGTAGACTTTCATGGACCTTGAACAAAACTCTGCTTCATCCTTTCCACTGTTTCTTCCGATATGTACGGACGGCAGCTACTTTTTTTGCATAAGCAACCTGAATCTTTAAATTGCCATTCATCGCAGAATGATATGATTTGATGCTTCGATTTTTCATAGCGATTTCTGAATGCATGCTGAGCAGAAATATCTGGAAAAACCTCTTGCATAATCTTATACACAAATACTCTTCTCTTTCATTGTCACCATTTTTGGATATCAATTACAGCATTGTACAGAAATGCTACTATTTATTGATAGACAGAATAAAGGAAATTGGTATATTTTTTATTTAATTTCTTGTATCAGTTATTATAATATGTGCTATGTGTAATAGTTTTGAAATATGAGTTTTTAAAATTCGGTCATTCTTTTGAGCGAATCCTGTAAGACCGTTCCTTAATCTTTAAAATTAATCTTCGAACCTTTAACCTTTGTATTTGTGCCTTTAACCGTTAAAATTCATCCAAACTCTTCATAATTGCAGCTAAATGGTTCTTTTTGTTCTGTAAATAATACACGTTTTGTTTCTACGCAAAAAGTAAAATGTATGCTTAAAGGTTACTGTTACACTATGTTTTACATTCTTTTATCTGCTTAATTACACAGGGCGTTCTGCTTACTTCTTTAGTGGTTCCTGTAGAGCTTTTCGTTGATTACACTCTGCAAATCCCTTGTAGCCAATCGAAAGACGGGGGAAGCAAAAGAAAATGGAAACATTTAATGCATAAAACAGTAGGTGCTACGTGCTATTAGAGAACACTTTGTGAGCAGATCTTCATCTACCTGTCACGCAAGGTTTCTTTCTTTGGAGAAAACTTTTGTAGTCTCTCGTGTGAGGTGGAAATATTCAAGGCTCACATCTTTTTCCTTTCTATTTTTTCTTTTCTTTTTTTTCGAGGGGAGGGGACCGAAAAGAAACGCATTCCTCTCAACTAAATTGATTGAGGCACAAAATCGTCTACTCTTTTGAAGATTTCCAGCACCGTCAGTCCTGTCCTTGCCAGTTTCGTTTGTAAGAAACATCATTTCTGAGATTCGAATGTGAAAAGAATGCGTGATATCATGCTTTTATACAACCAGGCCTCCCCCTTTGTTTGTTTCGATTAGACACGATGGAATAAAAATTCGTTGTATTTCTTTTGTGTGTATACTATCTGAAATTTTACATCAAATGCAGGAGAACGCAGAGATAGAATCGAAGAATAAATATTTTTGAAAGCTCATCTTATAGAAAGATCAAATATGAATAATTCACGAAGAATGTAAGAGAACGAGATTATTAGATTCATTTTTGTTTTCTGCTTATCTTACCTATCGAATATAGTATCACTAAATCTAAATGCGCAAATTTTATTCTTTCTAAAATTTTCGGAAGAAATATGATAGAAAGATGTAGCATAATGAGCGTTTGTATACTTTATGTAAATAAGGTATCATTAATAGTCATACGTATGGCATTTGGAACTTAAAATTATTATGCTTGAAGAATTTTGTTTTTGGTAGAATGTTTCAGTAAATTTATTATATATTAAGTATTGTGCTAATGAAAGAAGTTGTTTTTGTTTTTTTTACAATATGTGCCCCTAGAATATTCATCAAAGGGTAGCATTTCCAAATTTATTGCTGTCAAGTTTACATTGTACACATTTATTTTTAAAATATGTTTTGAAAATTATTTACGTTTAGAGTTTACGGAATAATATGCAGTTTTTAAAAGCAGTATTAAGCATTTGAGTGGAAAATAACTGCATTTTTTTCTCGTCCATTTGAAGGTATTCTTCAAAGGTATTAATACAACATTATTAAAGTAAGATATAAATTTAATGTTAGTAACTGATTGTAGGTTGTTAATATTATTAAATATATAAATACAAAATACATCCATGTAGGAGAGCAGTGGCTCATAATACCTACTAAAGTAAAAAAATTTTATGTTAAGTACATAATTAATATTTTTGTTATTCTAACAAAATTGATTTCTTATTAGCTATCTATGAGGTTTGATTCTTTTTCTAAGAACCAACTTGCAGAATTATTGTGTCTAAGCATCAATAATTCCACATGTATCTACCAATTTCGCTGAATAAATATCAATAAATATTTGAAATAAAATATATATGAAGATTTTTCCTGTTAGCATTATTAATATAGCTCTGGAGAGGAAGGATTTTTCTCGTTTATTTTATTGCTATACAGAATTATTTATTTCTAAATAAATGTTTGTAATAAATACCATATATATAAGCGATAGATAAGTGCTTGATATATTTAACATTTGCAGTGCTAAATATCGTTTTGGATGAGGTACTACATACATTCTAGTTACTATTATTAACAATATCCACGGACACGTCCATTATTGAGAACGTGTAAGAAATCTCTCTGTTCTATCTATGCCAAAATTTCCAAGAGGAACGAATTTGGTTACATTTATTTAAAACTACCTGCTTCAGCTTTTGGTCTTCGAATAATCTGACTACGTAGATAATAACACGTGTTGTTTAAAGAGATCTGGAAGTGTGTTTTGAGTTCATAGAAGCTAAGACTTCTATAAAGTCGTGACTTTAAACTCAAAGTTTTTTTTTTGCCGCAACGATCTCCTTTCTCGAAGTCTTGTTGCGTTTTAGCAGATTTCTTTGTCGTAATATGCAATAAAATAAAATTGGTTGTTTACAAACGTTTGCTGCAACATAAAAAAATAAGCAAACAATCGCCGTAGATTCTAAATATTGTGCTATGTTGTGTCACATTGTCATTTTACATTTGCTATGAATTGATTTATGTTCTTTTGTAATTAAAACATGTTAGTCATATATAAATTTTTCATACGTCTTAAAGATTAAAACGCTTAAAGCTTTTTAAATCGATGTTTTTTCTTTCGTTGCTACAAAAATCGAAAATTTTATAGATAGAAAAAGTTGATTAACTTTTATGTTTTTATTAAATTTGTAAATTACGTTTTAATTTCTTAAAGTGCATCTCTTGAATTTATCTCATTTCTGGGAAATTTGTAAAATTCCTTAACTGCGAAAAGTTAAAAATTAAATTTTAAAAAAAGGAAAGGTTTGTTTCTTATGTTACTATTAGTGAAATTGTAGTTATTTATAATCTATGAAAAAAAGTCAGGACTTCTTAACTATTCTTCCTTCAGTTCCTATTTTATTCTTTTACAAATGCAGAAATAGTTTTTTTTTTGCTTTAAGGCTGTGGAAATGTACAAAAGAAACTGCACATTTTAATTACTTGCGGAATAAAATAACGCTAAACCTTCATAAATAGTACAATTCTTTGCACAATTCTAGAAAGTTATTATGTAATTTATGCGGCGTATATTTCTTAACGATGAATAAAAAAAAAGCTTCTCTCATTGGCATGACGTTTTACTTCTTGTTTTATAAGAAAATAATATTTTAATTATTTGAAATATCAAACATTTTTCTAAGAAAATTTCTAAATATAGTTCAATATGATATAGTATAATAATCAGTTATCCCAAATAAAATAAGCTCTCTTTATTCCGGCACAGTCATGGTCACTACCTTGCCGAACTAACGAGCGTTAACGTAGATTCAACAAGGATAACAAAGAAAAAATTACTGTAAACCAAAAGTTTAGACAGAATAAATTATATTTTAATGTATTTTATAACCTGATTCTGAACTTGTGTAGATGATATAAATAACCGACAAAATATTTCGTCATTTTGGCTACTACAAAATAAAATTTAAACATTGAATAGTAGCTTAACTGATTTTCTTGTAATGAGAAGAGAAACAACGCAAAGAAAAATTAATACAGTACAGTGACAGTTAAGACATACATGATTATTCTTATTTATTTTATTAGTTCTTGAAGAACAAATGCTGGGTTACAAGATTATTTTACAGTACACTATAAAGTATGTACATGGCTCTAATATTGTGAAAACGTGTTACGTAACCCGCTAAAAATTAGGAATGCAACACTGAAATGAAAACTTGCTGTGTTGCAAAAAAGATTGAGCGCAAATATGAACAGCCCCGTAATGTGTCCAGGTGGACTAGGTAAAAAAACTTCTATATTAGCTAAAAAAATGTGAATTGTTGGATCGCCTTCGGATAATAGATCGGTAATCTAGTGGTTATGGTCGCGGGTAGTTTTCGTCGAGTCGGGGGTTCAAGCTTTGATGCCCCTAAAGATCCACCATGTATCCGGGGCTGATACACCTTAAATCTGTCGAAGCCGCCGTTGGCACATTTTGTAGAATCTAGGATAGGAAGGAAACAGTTCAGGTGTCGTCCTCGTCACTTGACCGAGGTTTAAAATTAGGAGATCTGTCGCCAGTAGCCCTCGTGTTCCTTCTCTTGCGACGTTAATAAAACCAAATAACAAATCGGATAATAAATCATGTCCTACCATCAAATTCCGGATTGAGGAGAGATATAGTACCGTCATTCTTCTTCCTTCTCTATATGAAATTGTTTCTGATAACAAATATTTCTATCAACACAGTGTAGTTGTTAATCGAAATGTCGTTTGATATATTTTTATGTTTTAATAACTTGAAGTTTTCTTGTCGAGATTGAAATGCTTTTGCAGCTCTGAAATTTCTAGCAAACAAAGAAATTAAAGATATGTATGATATATATTTTTTTAATTCCCAGTGTTGAAATTAGTGGTTCATATGATTTGCATAACATTGTGCTGAATTGAATTCACGTTCTAGAAAATTATAAAATAAAGAAACTGACATAAATTATCTATCTCAATTTCGAAACCTCCTGACAACCATGTTGGATTAACAAAACAAGATTTTAAATAGTATAACTTACATGCATTTTCCTATATGTTTTTAAAGAATGTTCCGTAAGAAATATGCATCATATATATGTAATAACTTAGATTAAAAAACAGAATTTAATCACTTATAGAAATAAAAAAAACTATCTAACTGTATCTAAAAGCACACTAGTTTATGAAAATAATAAGACTTTAAAAGATTTTAATTTTTATTCAAATTCAATGAAAATGATTTGAAATAATTTATTTTCACATTTGAAAGAATATCTAACAATATTAATTTCATTAATTGATAATGATGTTAAAATAAATTTGTTAGACATTAATAAAACTGCTATTCCTCTCAATAAATAGGGTCAGTTTTTATTTATATCACCACTTTTCTCTTGAGATGAAATAATAGTTTTAAATTGCATTAAATACATTAACAAAGTTCAGAGAAAAACATTTTAGTTCAAGCTTGTAAACAAGATTTCCATTGGCACAGAAAAAAAATATGATGGTAAATGAATTATACATTTTAAAGTTGAAAATAACAAAAATTGTTTCACACTGAATAGTTATCTAGAATTATATTGATAATATACGATTAAAACTAAATAAAACTATTGAATAACATAAACAAAAAATATTTTTTAATGTTCTGATAAACTATTCCATATGTAAAGATCGTTTCATACTGAATAATTATTTAGATTTATTGATAAAAGTAATAAAAGTTAAATAAAAAACCACGGAATAATAAATTTTAAATAATAATTATTTTTGATGTTCTTAGAATGACTTCCAAATGTAAAGAAAGAATGTTTCGCACTGAATAGTTACCTAGGATTCTTCATAAAAAAAATCAAAACGAATTGAAAACTATTGAATAATATACACAAAAATATTTCTTTTGATGTTCTTGTGATATATTTTAAACGTAAAGAATGTTTCACCTTGAACAACTAACTAGAATTATTCATAAAAAAATAATCAAAACTAAATAAAAACCACTGAACAATATACACAAAAATATTTTTATTTTGATTCCCTTATAAAAGATTTCAAATGTGAAGAATGTTTAACACACTGAACAATTATCTAGAATTATTCATAAAAAATAATCAAAACTAAATAAAAACCACTGAAAAATATACACAAAAATATTTTTATTTTGATTTGATTTTGAAAATATTTTTATTCAAAAAATATTTTATTTGATGATTTTTTTATTTGATTTTTAAAAATATTCTTATAAAAGATTTCAAATGTAAAGAATGTTTTCCACACGGAACAATTATCTAGAATTATTCATAAAAAATAATAAAAAAAAATGAATAATACACACAAAAATATTTCTTTTCATGTTTAAATAAAATATACCAAAATTAATTTTTAAAAATTAAAATCTGTTAAAAAAAGTAACATCTTACCCCAATTTGAAACATGATTTATACCCAAATGAAAAAAAATTTACAAAAATGAAGAATTTTCGCTGTTTATATTTTTTAAAAAAATTTAATTCTGTGAAGAAATACGGAAACCGTTATGAAAAGTGGTTTTTAATGCATACATAAGTGCATGCACTCAACCCCTTTAGAAAATTCGATTTCAAATTGAGTAATGCGGAATATTTATATTCAAAGCGGAATTGTCGATGAGAACGTCGATATCTTTGCTGATAGAAAACTGATATCTGATAAGAGGAGTAAGTCGATACGCAATACAGAAGACACGTTAAATGTATTACTTAATTTATTCCAGAAATGCGATATACATTATGTGTGTGCTTTCAATAAACATCAGTACGCAATAAACTACTTAGAGAACTTAAATTTATTGGATTATGGATTACCAAAACATCGGAAATCGAAATACCAATGGGTATTATTAACGATACTAAGATTCCTATTCATTGAGTTTGATGAATGAAGCATTTTATGTTTATTAGGAAATTCTAAAAGATAAAACTTTACGCATTTTTAAATTTTAAGTATTTGTTATGCGAACTCGTGTGTATTGACAAAAAGGAGCTATGAAATACGACATTGGAGTTCTTGAAATATTTCGAGGGCGAATGAGGAAATGGAGACTGTGTTTTGTGTGTGATTGCATGGAAAATTGCATGTGTGCTTTATGTTCTTAGTTATTAGGAAAGAATAATTCATTTCCTTTTAAATGATTAACCAAAGGGTATGGTTGAAAATTCCTTCATGCTTTAAATTTAAAAAAATGTATATAATTCAATAGAAAATATTGTTATTAAAATGTTGAAAAATAACATTAAAGACAAAAAAAAATAAGCATTAAATATATATCCATTTAAATACAATATTGATGAAGCGTCAAGAATTATATACAATGTAAGGAATTGTGTATATGAACGAAATAATATTTTGTTAATATTATGTTATATATTCCCTTATTTATTATGCCTCATATTACGCAACAAATAACATTATTTTAGCGTTCCATTTCATGGATAAAATACTGAACAATTCTATAGGGAATAGAAAAAAACTTAAATTATATATCTCACGAAATCTGAGCAAGTGTAAATTTTTGAAAATTAAAGCCGGTTTAAGTTAATTTTAAATTAATATTTATAAATCTAATATTCAATATCTACAAGTGAATTACTTTCAATATAAACTGAAACCCAACGAAAAACTCATGATATCATAGAAAAATATAATTCCATCTGATGTAAAAATGAATTTCTTAAGGAAAAAAATGAATGTATGTAATTTTAATTTAAAAAAAATATGAATTTAATCCATCGCAAACTCATTTGTCAATTTTTAGAGACTTGGTAATTCTATTTCCATTATTTTGGCTAAGAAATGAAAAAACGTGATTATTGTTTACTTAATTTTAATTGAATATAAGTGAATCACTGGGACTGCTAATGCAATTGCAACACGAGAGCGATTGGTTATGAATCTCGTATTGTTGAACTTCGGTGAAGTGACGAGGACGACACCTGACCTGGCACCTCCCACTACTCACTTCCACTCCACACCAACGGTAGGACCCTGAGCCTCGACAGATTTAATGTGCATCAACACTGACTACACGGTGGGTTATTAATGGCTTAAAGGTTCGAGCCCGCGCGCGAGACTCGACGAAATCCGCCAGCCGCAAGTCCACTACTGTGTTCATTAGGTTACCGCGGCCCTCCAGTTGTAATGGGAATACGAAAGATAGACATTGAAATATGTATTACTTAATGTGAATACGTATATTCTGAACCTGGATAGATGATACAAATTTCTGACAATTTATATTACCTCATATATTGAATATAAATTTAATTGAATATTTTAGTGTTGATAAGAACAGAAGACCAAAGAAAAATTAGTACCGTACAATGTTAATTAAAACAAGTTATGAAGAACCACTCAATTCACCTATTTGTGCTAATTTTTACTAGCACTTGAAGAAAACTGGCTGGGTTTCGATAACATTTAGTTACTCTACTGTATGCACTCAGTTGTAATGTTGTGCAAACATGATTTGTAACCTGCCACAAAATAAGAAATATTGTACTGAATAAGAAATTTATAGTTATAATATACAATGGGCGAAACAGTGAGCTGCGCTGTGTTGTGACCTTGCGGTATAGGTCAACAAACGCCCGCGCGAAAGAAAACGGCTCGATCAGAGGTAGGTCTTAGAGAGCGCTGAACCATCAAAAGACGGATATAAGAGCAATTACTATGAACTCTTGCCAAACAATATTGATATACTATCTACAAAATAATAACAATATACATCTGCTCTAGAGTTCTATTCTGACCTCCCCTCTTTTGGAACGGATATGAAGGCCATTTGCTTCATGACTAAGATAAATGTTGATTACCTAGCGTTGTGTTTATCTGCTGAAACCCTTGATGAACGGACATAACACTTCATACATCATTGTTAATGTCGGAATGTTAGAAGTGTGTAAAGGGTGACGTTACTTCACTAACGGGAACGGAAGCCTGTCTTAGGAAGTGATAATAAATAGTGGAATGTGCTACAGTTGGTATGAAACTACCTGCTATGGTTGGCATTAGTGCATTTCAAGCAGGTTCTTGTCATATAACCAACCGATTTTGATTCGAATTCGTGTAGCTTGGCCATCCAGAGCTTCCGTTTAGCCAACATGTAAATCATGTCAATCGTTGCTTTTAGTATTCCAAACCTTACTCTTCAACTTAAGTAATATCCCAGCACAGATCCAGACTGCTTCACAATTTCACATAGGCCTTTTAATTCTGTTAGAAATCGTTCAATTTGTACTTTTCCCTTATTAATCCCTTCATTTTCCATTCTTGATCTTATTTAAAGCAGTTATGATGTAATCCCGGGGAGTTTAATGGCACAAAAACCATTTGAGACTATGCTGAGCTAAACAAGTTGTAACAATGGTCTAAACATTTCCAAAAATCCGAAAAAATAAACAAATTGGTTGAAAAAAAGAAGGGAAAAAAAGTGAAAATTTTCTTCGGTATCCACGGGACCCGTCACACAAAAGAGTGATGAAACAATAATGTAATGAATATAAAGTCACACAATAAGGATAACAAACTATTTCATTCACATTTATGAATAATCAAAAAAAATTAATCCTTAACTTACTCTATCTGTGGATTGACATCTTAAATGTCAAAATCTAATATTTAATATAGTAAATAATCTCACCAAACTCGATCGAGTTACAGACTGTAGGGGAGCATTACGTGAGGGTTCGAATCCTTAATACTTTGTAGATCTTGTCTATGTTCATTTCTAAATCTTCTTACTCAGCGCAGGTAAAATAGAAAAGTTCCAAATTTTGATAAATTCAGCTCACTATATCTATCTCCAACCTACTAACTTCCTTCGTACTGAATGCTTCATAATTCATCTATACAGAGGGGACCCAAAGAATTCCGTGCATTTCATATTTGAAAAAAAAAGGAACAAATTGGGGTACTCACATGTTTATTTTTTATTAGAAAGACAACATATACAATTATATACAATACAGTTTTAAGCATTATATAAGTTCCACGTGATCTCCGTTCGTGGCACACAAAATATCAAGCCTAAATTCAACTTCACCCCAAGTGTTTTGCAGCTTATCAACTGGTATTCTTCCAATGACTTGAATGATTCGTTGCTTTAGCCCATCGTTGTCTAGAACTGAAGTTGCGTGCCCTCGAATTTTTCTATGCCCCAAAAGAAAAATTCTAGTGGGTGTAATGTCGTGTGATCTTGGGGGCTGTGGTATCGGCCTCTCACGACCGATCCAACGATCAAGAAATGTTTTCTCCAGCTCGGTTCGAATAATGGAACCTCAATGTGATGGAGAGCTGTCTTGTTGAAAAACAGTTCAAGGCTGAATGCGTTCAAATTGAGGAAAGGCATAGCACTACAGCATGTCCAGATGTGTAACACTGGTCACTGTCTGCTTGATGACGAAAAAAAAAATTCTCGAAGATTTCATCCGTAACCAACGCGCACCTAACATTCATTTTCGTTCTACTGCGTGCTTTTTCTCTTACTGCACGAGGAGATTCAGTTCCACAAATTCGACATTTATGACAGTTAACATAACCAAAAACGTAGAAAGTTGCTTCATCGGAGAAGATGACGTTTTTTAAGTAGCAGTTGTCTTCGTTGATTTTGTTTAGAATACGCATGGCGAAATCGGAACACTTAAGTATATCGTTTGGTTTCAATTCGTGCAATAATTGAACTTTATATGGATGAAGTTTGAGACATTTACGCAAAATTCTCCAGACAATTTTCCTCGGTATCCCCAGCTGCCAACTAGCACTATGAGTCGATGTACTCGGGTTTCTCATAAAAGTTTCCCTCTCTCGATGCGCATCCTTAGAAGGTCGATAGTCTACCAAGAGCTTTCTTATTTTCCACACTTCCCGTGTCCTTAAATTGTTGGTAAAAGTGCTTAATAGAGTCCTTACTTGGAGCACGACGTTCTAAGTTTTCTAAACGGAATCATCTCTGAACAGTTACAACGGATTTCCTTTCATGGAACCATGAAACGCCCATTGCTTTTTGCTGTACCATAGCCATTTTCAGACCGGCGCAATCAGTAAATTTTCCCGAGAAATGCTGTCGCGCCATCTACCGGCTTATGTGAAAGTTATTTAATGTTAAAATTTTGTTGTTTAAAATTGTTTTATGTTGTCCTTCCAATGAAAAAAAGAAACATGTACGTACCTCAGATTGTTCTTTTTTTTGCCATAAAATACGCTCAATACTTCTGGCTCATCCTGTATATCCCCCTGATTCTATATATTACACTTCACTAATTCCTGAGGTCGCGATAACTCCTGGTCATGGTCGCGGACTCGCGACCTGCGGTTTTAGTTTGGTGTGGGTTCGAGCCTTGATGCCACAAAAGACCCTCCGTATAGTCAGAACTGATGCACGTTAAATTGGTCGAGGCTCAATGTCCTCCCGTAAGAGTGGTGGGGATGTTAGGAGAGGGGGATGACATCTCAGGTGTTATCTTCTTCACTTGACCGATGTTCAAAATTACGCAGTTCGTCACCAATAGTCATCGTGTTACTTCTAATGGAACGTTAATAAAACCAACCAAACTATCCATCATTAATTCCAGGTTAATCTGCATAAGTCACACTTCATTTATCGGTAGGGAGTTTCAATTAGAAAATCATTTTTTAAAGTCCCTAAAGCTTCAGTTGATGGGTAAAACGGGATATAGCCACGTCATAAATTAACTACAAAACCATTGAATACATCGAAATGACATCATTATTATCTGAAGGGCATTCTAATGGAGACGACGCAAAAATTATAATAACTCACAATAGTGCTTGCTATCAGTTTTATATGATGTCCGTAGCGCAGAATAGTTTTCCGAACGTTTCACACATTTCTTTTTCAACACAGTGTTTATAGATACTTAAAAATACAGTCAGATTGCTGTGAAATATGTAGAGTTTTGCCATACACTAGTAGTATCAAATCTTCCTTTATTTGCTATTATGCATTTTTTATTATACATTTTTTTCTATTTTGTACTTCTCATAGTTATTCGTTGCCTGAAAATGCTTTAGACATACATATTGTAGGCATGCACGCAATATTAAAATATTCTGTCTTAGTCTACTCTGACAGGAAACTGTGGCCGTGTTAGCATCATAGTTCGGGACTCGCGGCTGACATTGTTTTTGTTTAATCATGAGTTCGATGGCTAATACCCCTATAGTCCCGTAGTTGATGTATGTAAGATATGGTCGCAGTCCCAAGTTCCCCTGTTGGTGTGTTGTGAAAGTTCGGAGAGGGAAATATCAGTTGAGATGTCATCCTCGTCACTTGACAGAGGTTCAAAATTACTAGGTCCGTTGCCAATAGCCCTCGTGTTGCTTCTCAGAGTGACGTTAATAAGCAATCAATCTAACAGGGAAATCAATATCTATGTTTTTGTAAAAAGATTACTTCTGTACATTACTTAGCGATAACTTGTTTTTAGAAAATAATCTGTCTTTTACATTAAATATGTATTATCCTTTTGCATTAGATCACAAGAACTGTAAAACCTTAACTCTACACACACAGAAAATTAAATATCGAATATGTAATAAATCCATTATTTTATGTATGTTTTTATTTCAAAACAAATGCTTGGAAAAATGAAATTTTGCTATATTTCTGTTACCACTAGCTGACATAAAATGTACTCTATCTTTAACTCTCGCCATTAAATATATATTATCATATTTCCGCAGGGGCACATTCGATTTAGAGTTCAAACATAAATTTCAGACATATTGTTAACAATATGTACAGCATAAAAATAAATGCCATTATCTTCATCATTTTGGTTGATTAAACCAAATGATCCGATAAATCTTCAACAGAATAATCAAACAATTTCAAGCGAAAGAAACTTTGATCTCCTACTTTTTTACATAAAACTATTCCATTCTAACGGAGCCTTTTACTAACTGCCTCCAACCTTATCTATTCCGAATTTGCGTGGGAACTTTAACAGAGCAAAAATCTCAAGCCCTCTTCCTCCATAAAATTCAGCGTCCTCTATCACTTTAAACGTGCACATAAAAAAAAGAGGACCACTCTTTTCGAATCGATAATCCACGCTCATTTAATCCTTGTCGACAAAACTGTGAAAAGTGTTCTTAAACCTCGCAGAACGAGATATCCTTTAATAAAGTTCTTCGGGCCTCGGAAAAGAAAATAACTGTTAGGCAGCTGGAAAACCTGGAAGGCACGTGTGGAAAAAGAGAGATTAGGGCGTATCTCGGGCGTTCAGGCAGGACAGGACAAAAGAGAACCGGCCGACCGTGAAAACGGGAATTATGGGCAAAAGAAGAGGGCTTTTGTCCTCGAACGGAAAAACACCACTGGCGATATTAGAGTGAAAAAAAAGGGAGAAGGCTTTCTGTGTCTATAATATTTTTCACATCTAGATAGTTTTCTTGCGCAATGTTTTTTCTCCGGGTGTGAGTGACAAACGAGTTACTTACGGTGAAGACGTTGCATGGATCACTGAGAAGATCTTGGGGATTGAAAGGCTTTCGGACCATAGACGGAGCAATTTGTATTCAAATAGGTGGTAAAGATAGGGATGTGTAGTAAAAGCTTTAGTTTTTAAAATATTTCCTCTAAGGATTATTAGTGGCATACTGGATAAATGGAACTAAAGTGAAACAAAAATTTGCAGAGAAATCTTTGATTATAATAAGGCACTCATGCATTGTTGATTAATTTTCTTTTCTTCTCTGATAGTTTGTAGCTTTCATATACAAGGGCATTTCAAAATTTACTCGTGATAAGAATGAAAAAAGGTATAATTAATAGGAATGAGGTTACATATTTTCAGGGAAAGCAGTGTTTTTCATCCCACCTTGGAAAGGTGTCTTTCAATCCAATGGTGGGAAAGACGGTTGACCTTAAGTGACAGTGGGATTTCAAATCACTTGATCTGTTGAAATATTTTCCAGCCGCGTTATTCAGTGTTCTTATCAACTGGATTGAAAAGGAATCCCTGTCGGGATAATTATAAGGTATATTAACTTGTGGCATTGTTGTTGAAGACAATCACAGCATAATCTCTCTCCAGAACCATCGTGATGATACTAAGAGGAACTGATGAGTGATATTTGTAGAGAAGGTTGCTTTTCCATCCATTACAGCCATTGATATACACTCCCTCCCTGTTTTATAAAGTTTCGCCTTGATCAGCTCTCATTTGATGTCATAGGTTGTCTTAATGTCAGAGGGTGTATTTGACACGTGAGCTTAGCCGGCATATCACTAATTGTGATTTATGTGCAGTTGTCCTAGATACTCAAAGGCAAGTTTTTGCGTCTGTGATACAACCAGTAGTTCTAATCTAGTGTTCAAGCCCTAGGTTCGGTTGATGATGTTTTCACCGCTACAACGGGAGAGGACAGTTGTCTGACTTTGAGCACCGGCAGCATTTCAAACCCTCAACAATGGAGTCCGAAGATAAGTAGTATGGTCACTTTCTTTCAGTGCTTTTATCAATTAGACTAAAAAGGATTCCCTATGGGGCTTGCTATTGTGGCGTTATAACTCGGGACATAGTTGTTGAGAGAAGAGCCGCCGCATATTGTTTTAATATCCATTGATCTTTAATCCTTTTTTTCTTAGTGTATGACTTCCTTCACATCCAAACAAATAACCGTCATAATTTCTTAACTGACGTAACCGTCTTCCTTTTCTTTGGAGCACATTCACCGGAGAGAGTCAATTGTTTTGATTGTGTCTGGGTTACCGAAAGATAATGATGAAACAAGGTCTCAGGAACGTTAACAATTTGACATAAAATGACGACTGTACTTCAACGCGGCATTAATTAAGTTTTGGCTGCCATATCAAAAGTCACCAATGAATTAATATCAAATTTTCTTGTCACCGCTTCTCACACGACACCACATAATAATAATATCAACTTGCCATAAAAACAATTTTTTTAAACGAATTTTTTAAATCGTCCTCGTATATCCCTGTTAACATAGATGGGTTAGTTGGTAAAGACGCACTAAAATGCGACAAGTCAATACTCTATGGACCCACTGGCCCAGGATTCGAAACGTCGCTGGCACCACGAGGTCACTAACTCTCTCCCCTTCCATGGGGTCCGAAAAAAAAACCATATTACACTGAATATTCATTCATTAAAATAAAGAGTAAAAGAGTTTCAAATGAAAAGTAATATTTGGTTAAAATAAACAGCATATTTCATAACAGTATCCCTGTCAAAAAAATTTTTTGAACTCAAGATTTCTCAAAAATAATGACAAATGTAGATGTATTGCAAATAAAAAAAAATCGTAATATTTATCATACTAATTTATACTAAGGAAATAATAATCATAATAAAATTCATAAGAATACTTACGATCATCCTCTACCATTTTTTTTTTAATTTCATCAGTATTATACTTGTTTGTTTTAGAGGCAGAAAAGCCCACCGTAACTTATTGGCATTCTTATAAACATTTTACACAGAATTTAATATTTTAACAATTTTAATTTATCTTCGTTTTTATCAATATTTGTACTTAATTTATTATTTGTTCTTAATGTGATTTTTTTAGAAAAAAGAATTCAGGACACATTCTAAATGAATGATTGGTGTAGTTTAACTCACTACTTTGGCTCTTTCTCCATAAACATACAAATATCGCCCACTCATTCTTCAGAATAATTACATTGATAGTTAAACATTGTTTACTAAACCACTTTGTGTACATTTATCTGAAAACGCCTTTACATTAATTTTGTTGTATTAACTTAGTTCCATAATCTTATTGAAAATATTAAGGTTCCCGTCTACCCGCCATTTTGATTTCGTTAGCGTATTGTTAATCGCATGGAATATCGACTTTAATTCTCTCATCTTTTCTCTTTGATCAATTTGAATGCAATAAAGTGCATCCGAAAGAGCAAAAAATAATGAATGCTTCTGCGAAATTAATTCCCCCCCTCCCCTGATTTTCAAAAATACTTTACCCCGATTTTAATGATTCGTTTGCGAGTGCTCCGGTCTTTAAAAAATATATTTAAATATTTTTAAAAATCGCAAGATAAAAGCAATTTTGACGAATCATTCATTATTTTTTGCTCTTTCAGATGCACTTTATCGCATTCAAATATATCAAACAGTAAAGACAGGAGAATTCAAGTCGAAATCCCATAGGATTAACATTAAGCTGATGAAATCAACTTGGCGGGTAGACGGAAGCCTTCACTATTGAAACTGGTATATAATCTGTTATAGTAACAGAATTTTTTTATAGTTCAAATCTAATAAACGAAAAAGAAAATTTGCTCCTATTTTTCGAATATAAGTAGAAAGGAGGAAAGATCAAAGAAGAATGGTGAGCATTGACTACAAGAAAGGAAAGAATAGTCTAAACTTTTTTCTTGAAATGTTTAGTTCAATCCTTCATCTCAAAGAAGCCTGAAAGACGAAGAAAAGAAAATGCTTCAAATGTAACACAATCATAATCTGATCTTGATATATAACATGCGATATATAGTTCTCCGGAAGAGTGAGATTTCAATTTAGGCAAAGAAAAGTAAGAAGAAAAATGTCACATTCGAATCCTTCTTCCAATTTCTCAATCCATCTCCATCCTTTATCCCTTTGCTGTTACACATTCCAATCATTTCTCCTTCATAACTCCCTCTTTTATATCGGCTAAATTCCGAGATATTTCTTGGATAAAAATAAAAAAAAAGGAAGAGAGGAAACTTCAATAAGTGAGCCATTCCAAAAGATTCAGAGATCACGCGACGCAACACACGAGGGAGAAGAGATTCAATCAACTTTCTTTCTTCTTTCTTTTCTTTTGTTGATTTCAGAAAAGCGGATTATAGAAACGGGCTAAGGAATTTTTTTTTCTCTGTCTCACATTTTTTTCCTTCACCCCTCGGGAGAGACCCCCTCTTCTCCCTGACCCGAAACCTGATTATCATGTTAAGTGAGTGCAAGAACTCCTGACATTCGGAATGAAGATTTGCGTGATTGTTCTCCTAGATGGCGCTTTAAGAGGTCGATAAAGAGCTTTTGTGATGAATGAGAACGAGCCTAGACAAAAAAAAGTTTCTTTTCTTTCTTTTTCTCTTTTTTTTCTTCTTCCTTTGGAATGCTCTTGATTGCGTGATATGTAGCAACTGACGGAGAAATACAAAGTCACCTTCGTTATCCGCTTATTTTCCCGCTCTTCGAATAAGCACATCAGCATTTGTTATCGATAAACAAAAGCTATTCGTTCATATCACAAATAGCCTTCAAGGAAATAAATTAGTACGGTGAATAAACTGAGTTGTATATACAATATGATGGAATAAATTTGTTTTAAACGCAATTTAAAATAAATTAAAGAAAAGTAGAAATTTTCATGAATTATATTTTCTTACTAAAGTACTAAAGAGATGGAATAAATAGTTGGTTATGATTTTATTTAATTATATATCATCTTGTAACGAGGTTGATATTTGAGCAGAGAGGAACTGTATTTGCTTACCTCCACAGCATGTCAGTTTAGATCAAAGGTTCAACGGACTTTTTGTTACGCTTTATCTTTAATTCCATGTGATGGGGTTTGGTGAAGTTCAACACATAATTCCCCTCAAGAAATATAAATTAAAATGAAATTAATGAAATAAATTATTTTGTCTAGGCGAATTTTATTTCGAAATTAATGATCTCCTCCATAGATGTAAATTATTAAGAAGTGAACTGAAGTCACGGTAAACCTACTTCTGAATTCAATAATATAATGTATAATTGGGCATTGGGAAGAGCGGTAAAATTTTTTAGTATGAGTAGTGATCTAAATTCACTTGGAATTAATTTGAAAACTGTAAATATTCATTCCACGGTGTTATTTACGACAGCATAATTTTTAGGCCATAATTAATTTATTATACCATGTGATTATTTATAAACATCCACTGGGAAGCAACACGGGGAAAATTGGTGACGGACCTCGAAATTTTGAGCATCTGTCAAGTTACGAGAACGACATCTGAGCTTGCCCCTCTTTCTCCAAACTTCTGCACCGTGCCAGCAGGATGACTTGGGACCTCAACAGATTTAACGTGCATCAGTCTCTCATCAGCCTAGACTCTCATTTTCAGAAATTGCCAATAGCACAACTGTACATTGAATACATTTCGAGGCATCTGCGATCCGACTAGTTGCAATTACTCGCACCTGACCACAGTGAAGTCACAATGACCCGATTAGTTGCAATTACTCACTCCTGACCACAGCGAAGTCGCATTGACAACTGACGCTTTCCAACGACATCGCTTGCTTTCTTACCACTCAGAGTCCTCTCTCGGAACATAAACAGTGTCCTGCTTCTTCAAGTGCAGCGCAGCGCGTCATTTCACTTTCATTTGGGCTAATCTTAAATTATACTTGTATGTATTGTTTGAAACTACTGCACTTCATTACTTTGTTCTTGCGCCATATCTTAGCTGAAGATATCAAACAATAAATATTGATTCTAACTGAAAACACATAAGAACAAATCAAATAGCTTCATTAATAGTTACTGATGGACAGCTAAAGTCTCTTTTTCTCTCTCGAACATCAATTAACTTATCAAATCTAAAACAGGACCCACTAATAAATTCTTAGCTTAACAATTCATTCATTTGATTTCCTACAAATAGCTGATTCTTATCTTAGTGCTTCAAATCGAATTTGTTTTAAACCACAAAAATAATTAAAGAGTTTCAAGCTTAGTTACAAATCAGCAAGTCGTTGTCATCTCTCTCTCTTCATTTCCCTTTCAGTCCTATTTCACTTATAAATTACTATCTCTAAATCACTTCACTTCTGTCATCATCAAAAAACCTAATCACGTTTCGTTTGGGGTATGAGCATAAATTCTTAAGAATTGTAATTTTTCTCAATTCAAACTAATATAAAGTCCCGAAGGTTAGTGAAGAGAAAATCCCGAATAGCACAGCAGCATAATTTTAATAAAACGTAAATTTTAATAAACTTTTTTAAAATTTACGTTTAAATATCCAATAGACTCTTAAAGTTAATTAAAGCAGTTTTGATAAACTTTGTCTTATAAGAAAATAATATATATATATATATATATATCGTTTTGAATTTTTCTCCTTTTGTATAAAACTTAAAAACTTAGTTTTATGAAAAAGTTGACGCCAAGAAACACGTTACAGTTCAACGATGATGAGAGAATATGTAATTCATAGTATTAAAATTTTATGATGCTGGAGTTAATCTTTACTTTCTCTCGTAAAGTACTGTTCGTTTCCTAGCTTTTAGTAAATTGCTTTACGTTCTGAGTGTTATTTATCGTTGAATTTTTGTTTACGAATTAAACTCACAGATTAAAAATATTTTCATAACAAAAAAACAATTTTCATACGTAAACAGTTTTTCCATAAACAAATAAAATATTAAACTTATCATTCCATTTCTTATAAATATTTCTTGGAGATACATTTAATCTAATGGAAAATACTTATCAAAATTGGAATGCTTAATTCGATAAATCTTCAAAGAAAAATGTTCCGGTAACATTTCCATTTCAAACAGCTACTGTAGAAGGCTAATCTACGTCACACTTATTTATAAAAATCATGCATAACTTTTAAGAAACACTTTCAAATGCTCCACAATTTTTTTCGAGTAAAAAAAAAATCAACTATGCATATTTCCAAAAGGTAAGAAAAATAAAACTACGAGAAGTAAAAATATTTTTCTCTCTTACCATTCCAATTTTTCTTCATTTCGCGAAATATTCCTTGCTTAGATGTCATTCATCTTTATTTAATTCTGTCGCATAGTTATTTTCTTCGAGTTGAGGCCATGAAGTTTTTCATCCTGGCTGCAGTTAGATCAAAATTTATTCACAGCTTCTTTTCCTGGCGTCGGGAATTTTGAGAAAGAAACATACGGCATCTGTTTTGTTAAAGGTCCCGGGCATATTTAATGCGTTTTTGCATTTAAGACGAAACATAAGACGTCGTCTTTTAAATTTTGCTGTCACCTGATGCCTCCACCTTATACATTATCGTGTCAAGATAGAACCCTAGGAATATTTACATTTTATTGATCTTTTAAGATAAAGCTACATTTGTGCGTTGATAGAAAAATATATTTAAAACAACTGAAGCGAGATCAAATCAAAGTTTTCGTAAAAAAGTATTTTCAAGAAAATGACGTATTTCTTCGCTTTTTTTAAAATGACGATTTTTAAAATAACTATAAAAGGAAAATCGCTTTTTTTTACTTAGGTTTGAAATGCAGGTTACAATACAATGCTGTAGCAAATAAATTGTTTATTACATTAACACATAATAGTTTTTTTAAACAAGACTAAGAGGGGGTTTATGTAAAGAAGAATGTGTGCTGCTTGTTCGTCCTTTATTGTTGCGTTTATGTCTGCCTTCACCTGAAATAAACTTAAAGCTATTAATATACATGATTACACACACACACACACACACATATATATATGGGCATGGGTGTGTAATGGATTAACTTTAATTTGTAATGATCTTACACAAAACTAACTAATTTAATTTCCTACTGTTTTGGATTCCATAATTCAAAAGTAAAGATTCATTCTTATTTCCTAACACAATTCCAAATTTTCATCTTATTTATTAGATAGCGCTCTCATAAAATCTGTTTAATCCGCTTTCCCATAGTCGTAAGTCTTTCAGAAATAATTGTTTTTAGACTGATAAGTGTGAGGAAAATTCTTAACAATCCCTTCACTTATACTACGTGCATTTGGTAATATTCCTGATATCCCTGCCTATAAAATCAGTTATAAGGTAAAATTCTCTCTCATCTTTTCTCTCTTCTACTGTTATTGAAATAGCGGAGCAGCGTCTCCAACCTTTTGGATAATTCTTTGTTCTCTCTTTCTCAGGCTAAAATTAATAAACGTTCCTGAGTGCAAAAAGGATTCTTCATTTCAACTATGCATTTGTAATGTAATATTTAAATTTTTTTCATATATATATGCGTCTTTGTATGTATATATTGATCATGCAAAATTTCTCATTGGTTCTCATGACTAAATTAAAACACCCATAAAAAATGCTTTTTTGAAACTATTGATTGATGAATTAAATTATTTTATTCGACATTTTAATAAGCTCCATCTCGATTAAGTTTATATATTGCATGAAAGATGAATGTTTAATTAAAATATTTTAATTTAATTGTACATTAGATATGAAAAATTAACCATATTTGATATATATTTTACTATTGAAGTATATTTAGTTGAATCATTTATAATTGTTTAAAACTTTATTTTTTTTTTGTATATTATCATTAAAAATTTTAAATTTAATTATTAAAAATTAGTAATTTTTTTTTTAATTTTTTCAAAAAAATAGTTTATAATTTTTTAAAAAACACTTTAATCACTATTGAAATTAATATGGATGAAAAAAGTTGTTCTGGGTTCCTTTTGTGTCATTTAATTAAACTATTTACCTTTAATGTAAATAAATTTCGTTATTTTATAAAGAAGAATGTATAGATATTGAATTAAGACTTTATTTACACAGAGAATTTTTTTTTTAAAAAATAAGCATTCCGTCTTTACTCAATATCAACTCTCAGTTGCTAATATGTATCAAGACAACTTCCTAAAGGAATTTACTCAACAGAAAAGAATTGAAGTAATCGTTTTTATTATTATGAAATGAAGCTTATTAAAGTTAAAATAGAATGTTTTTGTAAGAGGCTTCTACATAAACATATATACACAGGATATATTCCAATAAAGGAAGTGAAAGTCACAAAAAATCACAGCGCTTGAATTATTTCATTTCATTGAATGAACGCAAACAAATTTCTTAAAAATTCAGAATTTTTTAACTTTTTTTGTAAATTAGATTTTGTTATACTCCATTCAGTAAAATTATTTAAAAGAATTGCTTTTTTATCGATGTTTGAGATTCTGGATTTTTTTAAGAGACCTAATTAAAAGTATAATTTCTTTTACATGTGTTTGTTTCACAAAATTATGCATTTTTTTACGATGGAGAATGTATGTGCTTTTGTTTGTTGTTCTTTATAGAATCAAACGAGAAAAAAAGTGTTTTTGTAATTGAAACTAAGAGTTATGAATAAAATATTAGATTTATGAGATAAGAAAGAAATATATTAAAGGAAAAAAAACGTGTTTAGAACTTGCCATTAGTGATAATTCAAGTAAAGATTCTAGGTAATAAGAAAGTTTTTATATAAAGGATAATAAAAAATTCTGCTCTTTTCATAAAGTGGTTAAATAAAATTACCGTAGGTGTAGACACATATTTGCAATCATTAAAAACCACAAGAAATTTAAAATCGATGTCACACATAGAATTTGAAGCTTACTAAAATCAACTTTATTACAAATCAACTGCTAAGCAATTAGTAGAGTAAGCTTATTTAGTATAAGGAATCCAGTGACAGATAATGAGAAAGAGACAATTTTTCTAACTTATGAGCTTTCCTTTAGAATTGTTCTTATTTCAAGAAAAATAACAGTAATAATCGATTGCAATTAAAACGATTGCTTAAATTTGTTTGGACGATGGAATGAAATGGGTGTGTAGTAGGGTTGAAGGTGAGTAGGCGTAAAAGTGATCAGACTCAATCGAGCTTCGACAGATGGTTAGGAGTTTTTTGTCTGGCAGTATCTAGGCTTTAAAAGCAAATCAAATTACCTATACTATTACAAATAAATCCATTTAAAGTTGCCAAACTGCCACGACAACACTTGTATAAGTCGATACATGGTAATAAATGTATGATTCTTCGGCGGCCGGTGGATTTCCGATCCGGATGAGGGAGATAGGGTTGATGACCTTGATGCGACAGCGTTGTTTCGAACCCTGGACGAGTGGGTCCGAAGTTGACGGTCCTACCAAACATGCTGAAAAGATATCTTTTCAGCCAAAGGAGACCGAGCTCTCTGAAAGGGATCAAAGCTACAAACCGGCCTCCCGGGAGACAATCACACCCGCACTCAGCATTTATCGACAAAAGTACATAATATATTACATAATTTCAAAATCAAAATTAAGTAAAATTTACAATCAACATTATAAAGATCTACATCACCACATCCGCAGTGCGATGTAAGAGTTGAACTATAGGCAAGAAAAGTACGAAAAAATGTGTGTGATTAAGATATTTTATTGATGTCGCCCTGATAAGCAACACCCTGGATGTTGGCGAGGGACCTTGTAATTTTAAACCTCGGTCAAGTGACGAGTACTGCACTTGACCTGGCACCTCCCGCTTCAAAATTCCACACCACCCAAACGGGAGACTCGACATATTTAACGGATATCGGCCTCGGCAACACGGTGGATCTTTAGTGGTATTAAGGCTCGAACCTATAGATCGACGAAATCCCCCGGCAGCGACTCCGTTATTGTGACCACTAGGCAACCGCGGCTCATCAGCATTCTGGAACACATCAAGTCAGGTCTTGTCCTTTTCGCTGACTCAATTTGCAAAATAATTCTCTAAGAGTCCTTAATCAACAGTTACCCAGTTGCCGGTTATTGTAACTTAAGTATTAGAAAAAGGTAGTTGAATTTTTGTTAGGAAAGGATCGCGCTATGTTGTATGGCCGTATATCATTGTATGTATTTTATTCTGGCTCTGGGTTTTCATAACTTTATAGGTTTGAAGTCTTTGAATTTTTAGTGAAACGTTCGGGAAGCTGTCAATTAAGACTTTCTTTATATGAACAATAACGGAAGGTTACATGGACACTGAGGCTTTAGTGATTTTCTGAAGGCATGAATATCCTAAATATGTTGCAGCCAGCAAAGTAGTACGACCTAAGTGCTTTAGAATCGGAATTCAATGCTATAATCTAAGCCATTGAATGATTTCCACCCTTCACAGGAGACTCCAGGTCTGAGAAAGCCCCTTTTAAAAATAATTAGGTAAGATGCTGTAAACTATTTTCAAAATATCAGATTTCTCATGCTTTGATCTTTTTTAGATACATTCGTAAAATGGAAAAAAGTTTGCATATATTTATTTTAATATGCTACGACATTGAAATGTTCGGGAGTCTAATATATAAGTGTAGATTATCTAACCCCGGATGTACAGCTATAATTCCTGAGAATTCAGTTTCAGTATGTATAGATGATTAAAAGTTACAGCGCTTAACAAATTACTAATTTAGTAAATAATTGTATAAGCTAATAAGAAGTTAGATAAAGAATTTAGTTTAGTTTTTATTAACGTCGCACTAGAAGTAACACGAGGGCTATTTGGCGACGGACCTCGTAATTTTGAACAACGGTCAAGTGACGAGGATGACACCTGAGATGGCACCCCCTCTCCTAACTTCCCCACCACACCAACGGGAGGACTTTGGGCTCCTACAGATTTAGCGTGCATCTGCCCCAGCTGCACGATGGGTCTTTAGCGGCCTAAGATCGCACCCGCGGCTGAACGAAAACCGTCGGCCACGAATCCGAAACCATGACCACTTGGCTACCGCGGCCGTTAGATAAAGAAATAGATATGATTTCAAAATGAGAGAAGTCAATTTTCGATTGAGAGAAAAAAAAGAAGTTGAGGTGAACGAGAAGTTGAGAAAATAAATGAATGTGTTTGTACGCTGCAGTAATGTTGTAGTTTCACTGAAAAGTGGAGCCGTTATCTGGAGCAAGCAATATTTTCGAGGATAATGTCGCTAAAACATTGTCTAAATAAACCAGATGGCGTGGTTTCCTAAAAAGCTTTGGATACGAGGAAGTCACGTCATTGGTTTGCATAGACAACATTTTGATGACGTCATCCACCCAAATATTGAAACCTCTAAATAACGGGTCGGTTTCTTGGGAAATTGTAATTTTACTATTTACGACGTCGTCGATAAATCATTGGTACTGTTGCCACATCACAAAAATAAGTGTGGATAAAAATTAGTTTCAATTAATTAATTAGCATCGATAAGTTTGCATATGTGAATTAATGTAATAAGTGGTCACGATAGCCTAATAGTCAGGTCGCGGATTCACAGCCGGCATTGATTTCGTCGAGTCGTGGGCTCAGCCCTGATGCCGCTAAAGACTCACAGTACAGCGAGGCTGATGCACATTAAATCTGTTGAAGCTCCAAGTCCTCCCATTGGCGTGGTGTGGAAATTTGGAGAGGAAGGTATCAGTTCTGGTGTCATCTTGGTCACTTGATCAAGGTTTAAAATGACGAGGTCCATCAAAAATAGCTCAGTATTGTTTCTCAGTGTGGCGGTTATAAGCAATCATATCGCATTAATGTATTAAATATGATAAATTGTGAATTCTACGTATATTACTGATATTAATATGACTATAATGAACAACTTATTTCTAGTCTACATAAATATTAATTTTATTATAAAGAACTCAAATTTATATTATTATATTAGTTAAATGAGATATAATAAGTATTGAATACATCACATTAATGATTGTAAAGTCACTATATATTAGAAATATTTATCATGATATATTTAATATTTACCTAAAATACAGACACTAATTTACACTATTACTTTAAAATAAGCTTATACTTTTTTTCAGTCTTTCAGAGAAACATGAAACCTACGCATTTTTTGTACATAAAATTCCAGTTTGTCCATTAACATTAAAAAAAAACTGCATTAAAAGTATTAAGTTTTTTGTGGTAATAGTTAATACCAATTCAGTTTAAAAAAAAATCACTGTGGTGTTGGCTTAAGTTATTTTTATTCCATCTGTATGCAGATATCTTATAAAAATGCAGGTAATTCTGTGTCATTTTTTTTTTATCTTATGTTAGGAAAAAGTGTTGGGTTAATCATCAGATAGAATTTTTTTTCTTAGAAAAGAAAGATTACAGCTTACATACTAAAAAGAATTTTTTTTCAGAGCCTTTTTCGTTCATCGAATTATTACATAAAAGGAGTTCATTTAACGGAATTAATTTCAAACGTAGACACATTCTAATTAAATGAGAATTTCCCGTCTTTGATCTTTAATCCTCTCTTAAGGCAACTATTTATATTTAATTAGAAATACTAATACCTACAAGCTTAAATTTCTAAAGACTTTCTTACCATTTTAATTTTTAACAAGTAACTTAGTTGTACTCAATTTAAAAATGGACTTTTATATATTTAAGTGTGCAAACGTAAGTATTTCGGTTAAAGTAAGAGAAACAATTTCAGTCACCAAATAACAGTTCTCAAATGAATCGATGTACAAAAAAATCTATTCTATAAGCATTCAATTTGAATTAAAAATAAAGAATGAAATGATTTAATTCAAGTAATGAAGGTGGTAATTCTAAGAAAAGTTTTTCATTAGAATATCAAACATTACATATTATTGTGAATCATCGTTCTCTAATTAGTTATATTTAATTTGACTTTAACTGAATATTTTAAAATTAAAGCTAACAATTAGAGAAAAAAAAGTACAATATTTTAAATGATCCTTTGAACAATAATAATTAATTAACTATAAGATTTAAGATAATTGGGAAATCAAAATGCATTGAAATTGGTATTTTTTTTTTTCATTTTGCTGTTAAAATTAAGGAGATTTTCACTGATTCCATACATAAATTATTTAAAAGTATTTCATAAATATATCGGCAGAGAAAATTAAAGTTTTAAATCTTAAGTAAGTGTTCATACCATAGGGAAATGTACCTTTATCTGTGGTTTTCCCCAAATGTGGTTTTTCTTAGGATTCGGATACAATTCTCTCAAAATCTACACTATTCATAATGTTGATATTTTCCACATTATAAAATGGGATGATTTCTCACACATTGCACATAATGTTTTCCTAATAATGCCTTACCAATTTTAGATATATTAAAGCATTTGTATAAAATTTACGGAAAGTTTAAAACATAAAATTTAAAATTTTTAATGTTATAAAATTTAATTTTTAAAATTACTATTATGCTCACAATACACAGTAATATTTGTAAGGTACAAATACTATGGATTTAATTCAAAATGTACGTAAAAGAAAACATACGACTTACAAATGTAAATACAGCTGTTGATTATAATTGCAGGTTCATAAATATATAGATATCTCAATGTTAAAATTTGGCTACCATTGGCTGCAGAAAAGTGACAATTATTTCAGTTTCGTATAAATTAAGACAATTTCTCGTTGGCGGAAACGTCTTAGTTAAATTTAGTTCGGAAATTAAATTTCCATGACATATTTTAACACTTATTTTTCTGAACTTAGAATGAACTTTACCTGTTAGGATTATTACTCGTTGGTAAAATAAGATACCATGTCAAGTGAGAGAAAGTTCATTGACGTCGTACTGAGAAACAACACGAGGGCTATTGGCGATGGATCTCATAATTTTAAAAATCATTCGAGTGATGAGGATGACCCTGATCTGGCACTTCCCTCTCAGCTTCCATAACACGCCAATGGTTGACCTTGAGAACTTGACCATATTTAAAGTGCATCAGCCCCGCTACACGGTGGACTTTTAGTTGTATCAGGGTCTCGAGACCATCATTCACAGGCTGCAAGTCCGCGACCATGACCACTACCATCCATGTCAAAGCGTAATTGCTGATGTAGCTAAATTATATGGTTGATTTATTAACGCTCCGATAATGTGAGACCTTCTTGTTATGAGCCTAGTAAATATGAACCACGAATAAGTGACAAGAATATCATTTGAAATGGTACAGCCTTTTAGATTTAACTTTGGAGGTTGTAAATAATGAGACTGGAAATGTAGCGTGCAATATAGTAGGAAAGCGAACATCCCTCTTGGACAAATGAGTAGGTGAACCGTAAGTAAGAGTTGGACTGGAAACAATTATGTAGTTGCAAGTAGTTAGAAGTTTTTTTCTTTCTTTCGTAAATTGTATTTTCTGGTTCGTTGTGAAAATAGGTGACATAATTTCCATGCAATATTTTAATAACAGGTTTTACTTCAGACTTGAGCACACAGCGACTCAAACACTTGCAAAGGTTCAGCAGGCTTATAAAAATAAAGTTTTGTCAAAGTCTCTGGTTTTCAGGCAGAAAAAATTCTCAAGCACTCAAAGAAAAAATTCTCAAGCACTCAAAAAAAAATTCATTGTCATAGACCTCAATCATTAAATTATAAGTTTCAGTAAAGGACTTTCCACATTTCATGTAAAATGTTTCACAACAATTCGTTGCTCACTTATTATTTTTCCGGCGAAAAAAGGAAAATAACTCTAATTCTAACGAATGCTACGATATATGGATTTGTTTACAGAAGCGAAAGGTACTAAATTCGAAAGAAAAAGCTTCACGATAAATAGTTGTCGATCACTGGCGTTTAGCACATGTGTACTTATTCTGTAGTGGCATCAGTCCCGTTGTTTAATAGCCACATTTAGAAGATGCAAGATGGGGATATGTGATTATCTGAGAATTGATATATAACTCGGACCCATATTACAAATGTTTATTTCTTGAGTTAGATACAGAATAACTGTCGCTAAGATAAGAAGAAATTTCATTCATAATCCTTAATTGATGGGAGATAGTTAGTAACCACTCCACAAACTTAATAACAATAACTTTGTAATAATTCTACAGAATAAAATAAAAGTAATTTAATTTTCTTCAATTGACTCTTTCTTGATGGATGTTTATTGAGTTTCGTTGGCTTCAAGCGTTGTTAGAGAAACAGGAGGGTCTCAAATTACGAAGCAACTTTAGCATGAAAAAAAAGGATATATAATTGCCTTTTTTCATCAAAATATTTTTATAGAATGTGAGTTGTGTATTGTCGGAGCTTGTATACTTACATTAAATGCGATATGAAAAACGTTAGTACAATATATCGAAATTTAAAATATTAAGATACAATTTCTTTGCTTTTTTAAATTAAATGTAAATCGTTTTATTAAATGTAAAATGAAGAAAATGAGGAATATGTTAAAATGACTTTAAATATATAATCTAAATTTAAATGGACATTAGTAATTGATCATCAATAAATATCATGATTAACCATTCAAAACATATACAATTTTATCTGAATAGCAAAATGAAAAATTGACCAGAATATAAAAGATATTCAAGCAACAGAGGTAATTTCTCGTCCATTGAGCACTAAACAAGTACCATTAATCTTTGTTAGAGACACAATAGAAAAAAATGGAAGTACGAAGGCAACACCTAGAGATGATACATTGAAGTGCATATAATATTTCAAGAATACAAATGAAACCAGACCAGGAATGGCATTATTTCTCAGAAGAGTAAAAGAAAAATCTAAGAAACGTAAGACTCGAGAAATATTTTACTTAGAAATTAATGATGAGTAATTCATGCTTTGACGAATCACATGTGATTTAGTATTAGCTTGATAATTTCACTTTGAGAATGTAATATAAATATCTTCAGTAAGTTTGAGCTCTTTTAATAGTATTTCTAGCAAAAATAAAGTGCCATTATATAAAAGTAAATACATATGGATTGTATGTTGTTAATAACGACCGTTTTGTAATTTGAAGAGATGCACGTATATTATGACATAACTAATCATTCATACACTTTAATTTTCTAACTGAAATGGATGGTTAATTCATAAGGTTCTAAAGCAGTGCCAAGAACTTTTTATTAAATCTTAATCATTCTGGTTTTGTTTATAATTACTTAAAATTTCATTAATTTTTTTTTTCTATTTTACATTAATATTTTAATATTATAATTTATGTATATAACTGAAATTTTCCTTCACTAATTCGTCTTTTTGAATAATTAATATTGATAATATAAATTTGATGATCCTGATTTTCTAAGCATTCTTTTCATCGATCGTTGCCCCTTTTGTGTGTGTATATCTATGGGATTCGGAGTTTCCTTCATCTTTCTATATTCTTTATTCATTAGTTTTGAACAAAGGGTGTGTTTACAAATCTTATTACCATTAAATTCCCATATGTTTAATTATAAATGCGCATTTTCGAAATTTTAAGCGGAACGTTTCTAAAAATAAATGCGCTTTAAATATTGATTATAGATTTCCCTCCAAATTTAACAGTATTTTAACTTGTATAAAAAGAATATATAGCTGTTATTTTACGATACTTTTTTACTGCAGTATTAATTGATGACATAACAGAGCGTAGGAATTGCAGGTTCGAATTTCAAATACACTAACGCTTTTAGGACGGTTGTCACGTGTCAGCGTGAAGCACACAGATCTTGGCAAGCACGTCAACATGACATTTGAACAACTCGCCCCCCCGCTCTGCACATTGTGCACTAACAGAACATTTTTAGGACCCCCCCCCGACCGTCACGCATACATGTCACAGTACTGGAACGTATTAAAAATTCATATTTTGCGCACGAGATGACATTATAAGATTATGGGATTTGAGATACAAGTAAATTTGATATTCTACTCAAAATGAGACACAGGTGACTCATACAAATGTGATTTTTTTTTAACTTTAATTAGTTTATGTGATTTATAAAAACGTTAGAGTTTTCTTTTAATGTTAACGTAACTAAGTAATTTAATTTCTATACATGAAAAAATTTATTAATATTAAATTCCTCATAAATCTCTCTTTTAGAATGTTATTAAGATATTCCAATTCGTTAGAATTAAGAATATTTTTACAATCGTAGTTATAAGCAGTATAAATCTGCTTATTATCAATATACTGAATTATATTAACACTGTTTTTAAAAATGACATCATTCTCCAATTTGTCTATAATATTTTATATAATTATTTGTCATTTTTTTGCTAGAAAGAGTAATAAATGTATTCGAACCATCAGTTACTGTTCTAAATGTAATAGGATTTTTATGAAATTTTGGTATTAGAAAGTTTAGGTAATTTTACAATATTTTTTTCAATAAACAATTTTCTTGTGAAATGCAATAATCCTACAAAAATGACTTTCATTCTGAAATTTATTTTGCATATATTAGCAGAGTTATTAGGTATTTTTTCTACATATCTTATTAAAATCTGTCCTGGGTTTTTCTAACAGCGTGTTTTAATTCTCTCTCTGCTTGAAATAAATATTCTAAATATTATTAATATCAATTTTTTTAAAGATCGTTATTAATGTCATAATTAATGCAGTTCGTAAATTTTTTTAAAGGCTTCTAAAGGAAGACCACAGTTATTTGCTAACTTAATAATGGTTTAGTAAGATCTAAGCTAATTTTTGTTTCTTAACATAAAACTATTTTTTGGAAATATTAAGTCAGAAATTAGAACCATGATTAATATATCTTTACTTATATATCCTTAGCAACATCCAAATTACTAGAAATAATATATTGGCATTACTCAATAATATATTCTTTGTAACCATTATACACATATATATAATTTTTATATTACATTTATTATTATAAATAAAAAGAATATTTATTTTATCTCTTAAATAGGCTCCTATATTTATTAGGTCTCTTATTCAGAGGGCACATCATAAAAATTCATTTTATTTAGAAATTTAGGTTTTACCTGAAATTAATGAAAAATCAAAACTGTTATTTAAAATTTTCTAGGAATGAGGGGGGGAAATAAAGTACCGAATTTTTAAAAATCTTTGTTTATTGTGACATTTATGTTTTAAAATTATTCTTAGTACTCAATATTTTGTGTGCCTAATAAGGACATTTTAATCATTTTATTGAACTATAAAAGTATTTCTTTAGTCGAAAAATATTTCTTTCACTTTCAGTTAAATATTGAAATAATTTTAAAATATGTTTATGTCTTGGTCCATATTAAAATTATTAAAAATAATATTCTATAAACATACGTAATAATTTACTATTCATGTTAAAAACAATACACAAAAATAGTGAACCAACTTTTTTAAATCATATTACTGCAAATTATCTTTAAATAATTATAGAGCTCTGTAATTTTGGAAATTTTTATTACTTTTTTTCTTCTTTTCACATAAATTTTTCTTTCTTAAAACTTATATATTACTTAAAGAAAAAAATAGTTTTTTGTTCATTACATGCATAAGTAATCTTTGTAGGAGCATAAAAATTTGGAGCCCCCCCCCATATATTGTGTAATAGTTTTCATTAAAATGGCACCTAAATGAAATATATCCCACAAATCATGTCCATATTCAAATAAGAGAGGGGAAAATTGTTTTTGATAAAAAAAACTTTTATAGTTCCATGGAATTATTGAAATATCAATCTTAAGCACACAAAGAAAATCTAAGCTCTACTAATGATTTGAACAGATATATATCACAAAAACAGGGAATCGTAACTATGGTATCCCATAATTCCTCTCAAGTTCTTGTCCCTTAAAAGCGTAATTAATGCAAAAATGTATCAAATGAACTACTGAGTTTTGTACTGTCAGAAATTTATTGAAATTAATCTGCAATACAGATTTGTTTGAACGTTAGTTCATTGTAAGCATTTGTTTCAATGTGAATATTAAAGTAACTAACTATCTTAAGTTCTTCATTATAACCAACAGTTATCGAGAATTTCTTAAACTGGGATGTGTATTTTAAGGCATCTGTATAGTTTTTTATATCATATTTTTCATCTGCATCTACTTTGTCTTCCTCGCTGTTTTATGCAATATTAATGTTATTTATTAATGAAGAGTTCATACAGGACAATACTACTTTCTTACACTCACGTATTACAGCAATAAAAATAAACTGTTTTGAAAATTTTTATGAACTAAGTATGCTGATTGCTGCATATGTCTTTAATACTTTTAATATCACATAAATATTGTAATTACTTTTTAAATATATATTTAACTTCCCATAACACTTGCAGCACAAAAGAGAATTTTAGCATTTGGGTTTTGTCTTACTTACTCACTTTGCATTTAATACGTAGATCCAGATTAAGTATGCTAACTTTTCTCCTCTTAGGTATAGCTCACTCATATCAATCTCAGTTACAGGCGGATAAATGTGTTTAAACAACACCTAACACCTGATTTATGTTAATTTTTTCATAAAAAAAGTGTAATGTTCTTTCTTTAATTAATGACCGTAGCCCAAGGAAACTGTAATTTAAAAGGAGCATATAACAAATCAAAAAATGGAAACATATGTACACTTTCTCACGCTTCTCAACGCAAGTCTTTGTAAATCCAAAACTCGAGCACTTCTCGTCATTTCCCTCGCTAGAAATGAATATGGATGAAACTAAAGAATTCTGCAAGGAATTCACGACAAGTAGCTCTCCAGTGTATTTATTCCTTTCTCGAAACTGACGCGCACAAGTTGAGAAAACAATGTTACAACCCCCTCAAGTAACAACGAACAATAAAAAAAAAAGTTCACCCCCGCCTTTACTTTTCGCACGTTTTATTCGCATAAATTCAACCACTCCTCCTCTATCTTTTAGTCACCTTCCCACCCTTTCAAGTACTCATCTCCAATACTGGTATTACCATATGCAAATTCTCAACAGGTAATTACTGCTGCCTTCACAACAATTCGTGTTTAGATAGGTTTGCTATCGGATGTAAGATACGCTTGTAGAGAGCACAGTTCCAGGCATTGTTCTTGTGTGGGGTTTGAGCACTAATTTAGATAATTGGGTATACTGTTTTCTAAGGTCTAAAAGTTTAAAAAGCGAGTTGGAGTATGTAGATTTCTTGAGATGGATCTTAATTGCTGCGAAGAATGTGTTATTGTAGCAATTGTTGAGGAGCCTTACGCAAATCCAGAGGTATAGGATTTCCATACGAATAACATTGAGATAAGAGCTAAGTCTTCAGGCATATCATTTGTTTAAAATAATTAGAACGTCTTGAGATACACTGTTCAGCTAGTGTTCTTTGAAATTCGAGTGGTTTTAATTTATGCTATGTGAAGAAGGGATTTGAACAACGTGTTAAGATATGATATCATGCTTTCTGGATTGTAACAAAGACGTTGGTTGGAAAAAAAAAAGACAAGATTGTGTTATATTCTAAATATGATTAATATAACTGGATTATATTCTGAAGATCATTAAGTTAATTTTATAGTTTAACCAAGTGTTAAATGTTGTTTCGAAAAGTTTAACATCCTTGTAAGTGAAACAAATGCTAACGATGTATGCTTTCCTTTCTTCTTCTTTTGTTGATACTTCAAGATTAGTTCAAACTCTATCAATGTTAAAATTTGTAAAGGTATTAAATACATGAAATTGTAAAAAATAATTATGTATTTGCTTACAGAATTTTTCTCTCAATTTTATTATTGCAGATAGCACTTAATAATTAGATAAATAATAATTGTTTGCAAATTAAGAATATTTTCAACTAAATAATTAGAATCGTTCCAATAATCCTTTCCATTCTTTGCAAAAATTAACATTTTACTTGTAAGTTAAAGTAATAATATAACATGAAATTCTTTCCAAATATTCAAATACAATATAATATGAAATTCTATCCAAATATTCAAATACAAAATAATATGAAATTCTTTCCAAATATTCAAATATAATATAAGAACACTTTTTACGCAAATACTAAAATCCTCAACACTATTTACGTCTTGTCCATCTGTTTCTGATGCATTCAATTTACTATGTTAATAAATATGATTATTAAAACTGAGTATCTATTTTACAAATAGAAATTTCTATAGATAGCCGAATAAGGGAATAAATCACAGAAGAGTATATGATGCATTTTATCCCAAAAAAAACATTAGCTTCATTTTTTACATCTTTTTATAATTATTCGGTTTTAAAATTGCGAACAAAACTGTATTACATATATAAATCCTCTTATACTCCATGCGTTTTTCAATTAATAAAACATACATTCTCCAAAAACTGTTGCAATTTATTTTTATCATATATAGCCCAATTTTAAGAAAAAATTCAGAAAAATACTATTAAATATTGAATATGTGTCTAATTTATTAAAATTTACAAAATGCGCGTAAAAAATTGTTCGCCAATGTGGTAAGTGTGGAAAGGTATCAATCATTCAATGCATAGACCCAATTGTCTTGAGTACGGTGGTATATAATTTAATATTTTTTTCTCAAAATAAATTAAAATAAAATTAATTTTAAAATTAAATATCAACTTAGGTATTAAAAAATAATTATAGCAGATTTCATTATAGTGTTGAAAGTGGTTTCTTTTTATTTTAATATTCCATCGGCTGTGAAAATAACTTTCATCGCTTTTGAATTTTTTTAGATACGTGCTAGTTAATAAAAAATACTCTGTGAAGGATACTTAAATTAAATGAAAGTATTTAATCGTCTACAAATATAACAAAATACACTACTCTTTCCTGGTGGAAAAGAAATTAGTACTTCAGAGTAAATTTAATATTGCTTATCTAGTTTAATCAGCAATTAATATTACCTATTCTAATAACTTCAACAATTAATAAGAAAAGTGTAACTGCATATGAATTCATTAAAGATAATTAGCAGTATTAAGATAATGAATTATTCCATTGTTCGAAAATTAGCTTCAAGAGTTCTGTAAATATTTGAGGAACGCTATTCGTAACTTGAGTAGAGTAGAAACATTTTATTGGCCTCTGCCTCATTTAGATTGCTTATTTACATTAGAATCTCAGATACTTAAACCAAATAGTTCCACGAAGATTTCATTACAATTTAAATATTTTCATCGCTTAAAGTTCTGTGCATTTGGGAATTGATATTTAATTTATCCTAAATAAATGTAGGTGCTGTAAAGTATTTCTACTATTGACTCCATCAATAATAAATTATTAAATCTATTAAAAATTACTATAACTTACATTATGTATAGATAAAGCGATGCTAACTCTGAAACAAATTAAAAGCAGAGTATATATATAAAGGTCCTTAAAGTAATTATTTTTCAATCAATGTATAATAGAAATTTTAAATAATTTATTTCTCTCCCACACTCACCCACGCAATGATTAAAGGTACGTGTTAATAATTATTCGATCCGTATGAGATTGTATAGCGGATGCAATTGATTTGAATTTGGAAGAATAAGTTCGCATTCACACACAATAAAAAGAATTGAAATATTAAGTTCATCAAAATATGAATATTTCTTGATTTATGGTTATTTGCATCATTGGAGACCAAAATTTTTACGAAGCATTTTTACTTATAAATTCAGAGATAAATCTTAGACTTTTAATTCAAATATAAATTAAAAATACGAGTAAATACAAATGGAGTTTAAAAATTAAAAATAAATGTAAAAATTAAAGTAAATTAAGAAAATTAAAGTAAATTAAAAAATTAAAGTAAATTAAAAAACAAATGTTTTATTCAAAATAAAATTGCTTTAAAATAATACATATAAGTAGAAATGTAAAGAAAAGTATAAATGAGAACAAAATACTTAAGACAGAATAATTTACAAAGAGAAATATTCAATAAAAAGAAATTTCATATATATATAATTTATCATTTTCTTTCATTACAATTGCAAATGAGATAATAAAATAAAATGATGTAGCCTATATAATTTATCTGAAAATAAATTCTAGATGTAAGAAACAATTTTAGGAAAAATCAGCTGCTCTTTCAAAACTATTCAGAATATAAAAACTGACTACACTCAAATAGCAGTAAAATTTTACTAATACTTTCCAGACTCTAGCAAAAACTAGTATTAAAGTCTATGTGTAACTTATCTCTTTACCATCTTAAGCATTGAAAAATTTATTGCACGATTTTATTTCCGCTTCATCTCCTTCATTCATTGCTAACCAGAAACAAAGAATACTTCGCCCTTATCTCCAGACAAAGCAATAAACTTCACAATTTCAACAAGACAGAAAACTCCCCGAAATTTTAAACAATTTTTATGCCCTAAAACACGAATCACCCATTTTACGCGCACGTTCCTCTCACACAGCTCAACAGCGGCAAGATACGTGATATAAAGCGATTCCAACCGTATCTTTTTTTATATGTCTATCATCCTCTCTACGTATCTACCTTCCTAATCTCTCCATTCCTTCTCCACAGAAAGGGGAGACTCAAATGTATGGGTTTCATCATACATCTCGGCCCCCCAGAAAAGAAATAAAGCTGTTTCTGCCATGCTGGCACCTGCCCAAAATCTCTTGATGGTTTTTGACTTCAAATTCATCAGCGTTTTTCTCAGATACTGACACTTCCACCAATATAGATCAGTGCGTGTAGTCTATTAGTTAATGATGGCATGGTACTGAGGAATTCTCTTCCTAAATCACTTTTTATATCGGTTTCGTTTTGTTTTTCGGCGGAAATAAAAGTAATTTTGGGTCGGACTGGAATGATTCGGGACATTAAGGGTCTTGTTGGAGTGATGTGTAATTGGATAAGAGAAGTAGGGAGTGTGTGTGTTTCGTAAAATCAACAAAATCATTGACTGCCAGGATATGTTAGGAGATTTTTCTTGGTAATCCAAGTCCGCTTACGATTACAGTTTCTGAGATATATTTAATTTTACCTGTATCATTATATATATATATATATATAATGATATATATATAAACATCGATATATAACATCGATATATAACAATGATATATATATAACATCGTTAAAAGCGATTTATTGAGAGGTTTCATGAATAAAGGAACTGGATTCAGGCTCATGATTACTAATAGTAACCTTGTAGTGAGAAAACAAATTACTAATGATTTTGACAATTTTATTCTTAAGGTTGCAATTAAATATGGTTTGCCAATTGAGGCATTTGATGAATTCAGGTCATGTGTTTTGAAGAAAATTCTATATTTGAATTTTAAAGTAGATAAGGAAATTACAATTAAAGATCTAAAACTTGATATAGTTGATTTGCAGAAAGATTTTGTTATCGTTTATGTAGATAAGGTTCCTGCAAATTATGCAATTATTTGCAAATTTTACTATCATAAATTATTGAGTGAACATGTAATGAATAATAATGCTTTCCAGTTATCCAAATATAGTAACAGAGAAATAAATAATCGTCTTTTGGCATTCAATAAGAAGGTGGGTTTACACCTTACAAACATTAAATTTCCATATATTTTCTTAACGCCAAAATTTCACAAAAATCCTGTAAAATTTCGAAGTATTACGAATGGATATAACACCTATATCACTAAATCTGGCAAACTCCTTCAATCCATTCTTCAAAAATCTATTGACAATATTGATAATACTGCTATTATTAAAAATAGTTTTGAAATTGTCAAAAACATGAAGCAACAAGAGGTATTCTCTATACATGGATATGATTTTGAAGACCTTTTTAACTCAATAGATATTCAAGATTTAATTAAGGTTCTTGCAATTTTATACAAGAAATATCATTTTAATCAAACAATAAAACAGGAAAAATTCAATACTCTCGTTAAACTTGTATTACAAGAGAATTTTATAGTTTTTGGTCAAAATCTCTATAAACAAATTCAGGGTCTCCCTCAGGGAGGTCCAGCTAGTAATTGTCTGGCCAATTTTTATTTACATTTTTATGAATTACAACAGATTGACAATGATTCTTACTTTCTTTTTCGTTACATAGATGATCTAATTATTTTAGGTAAAACTGAGGATTTTAAACCAAATATTTCATTTTACCCTAATTACCTCAAATTATTAAAAACTAATCTTAATTCAAATACAGTAGAATTTTTAGATCTCGATTTGCAAATAATTGACAATAGACTTATTAGTAATATTTTTGATAAAAGAGAGAGATTCGAATTCCATGTAATTAAAATACCTTTTTGGAACAGTAATCTACACAGATCCATTTATAGGAATATTTTATTGGGCTTTTTATTACGTAATAACAAATTAACCACGCATAAAATAGACAAATTTAATAACATTAAAAAATTCTTCAACAACTGTTTGGATCATGATTATCCAATAAATTTCTTAAATACTTATATACATCACAAATATATTAAACATCTTTGCGAATCATGATCCAATTTCAAATCCACCACACAACAATAGGTCCACAAAGTCGGCTTGTTAGTGGTCTAGCCGTGAAGAATTTATTATTTTTTTACATTTACACAGCTTACATTTTTACTCACTCTCTGGACCGTTATACTCCTTCACCATACTACTTATTACCAACCAATTGTTTGCATCTTTTTACATTTTATTACCAATCAAACAATGACTTAAATCTTTTTTCAATTTATATGGTGATGATGTGTTATATTTTTTCATTTTGAGTATGTGATATACATCTTGAAGCTTAAAGAAAATTCCGTCTTACTACTCACATATTTGAATCTTCATTTCTTTGAATTTTGTAAGTAATTTTTATATATTGATTTGTTGATAATTTTTAGAATGATAGATTTTATTTTGTAAATTTTATCGTTGAAATTTTTTTTGCATTTTTTAATCTTTGAATTCTTTTGTAATTTGGATTTCCCAATTCAGCCTACAAGGAATTATAGATTTTATTTTGTAGATTTTATCGCTGAATTTGTTTGCATCTTTTAATCATGAACTCTTTTGCAATTTGGATTTCCTAATTCAGCCTACCAAGTCGCAAAGGGGGAAGGTTGGTACCATTGAACTAGTTTAACCCCGCTTAATCGGTCCTCAGCCCGATATTGCTTTTTGACTTGCTGGGTTCCATATTTTCATTTATTTTTCTTTCATTGTTACATTTTTTTTTGTTTTTTTTTTTTTTTTTTTGTGTTTTATTTTATTTTTTTATATATTTTCTGTATATATATATATATATATATATATATATATCAGCGTTTAGTTAATAATCTTCGGTATTAAATTGTAATACAATTTTAAATTATAATGCGCAGACTATAGTGAGAAATTAGAATTATTTTTTGCTTTCGATTTATGTTCTTCTATGTTTTTCTTCTATACAGTTAAGTAGGTTCTCGTAGGTTTTTCTGTGTGTTGCCAGTATATTATAAAAGCATATCATATTATTGTATAAGGCGCTATATGTAATATACCCCATTCTTTTCACATGTGCAAATATATATATATACATAATAGAAGGGATGAACCCACGTTTCCCCCTTTTTTAAATAAACTTTCTCTTTCTAATAAACTTTGAACTTAACACCTATCAAATTGATTCATTCAAACTTTTTAGTGGATCTTACTCCAATTATGACTTTCTCCTACATTGTTCTTAATTAAAAATCACGTGATGTCAATAAATATTCTGATTTCGATAGACACTTTCTCTCCTTCTGCTTCTATCTTCTGCTTCTATTGTCTGCCTTAGCAACACGCGTAAGCCAGAAACTATTTTTGATTGATAATATATTAACGTTGTACTCTTAGAAGCAGCGCGAAAGTTGTTGGCGGTGGATCTCGTAATTTTGAATCTCAATGAAGTGTAGTGGATGACATCTGAGCTGGAATATTCCTCTCCAAACTTCCACATCATGAGAAAAGGAGGATTTGGGACCTCGGCAGATTTAATGTGCATCAGCCCCGCTAGTACGTGGGTCTTTGGGGGATCAGAGATAGCACACGGTTCGACGAATCAACGTTGGTCGTGAGTATGAGACCATGTTCATAAATCGTGGCCACTGCCCCTAACTTGTTTCCATGAATAAGGGAACTTCAAGAAAGAAATTTTAATTGAATATCTAGAAATTTATTAATGCTTGAACAGAATGTTATCAAGTATTAAATAAGTGAATTTGTCTCAAATAATAATGAACAAAATATATATTTTTTATTAAGTATTAAATAAGAAAAATATGTTATGAAATAAAAGTTGATTTATTTTAATAAAGAATCTTTTATAATTACGAACGATAGTCTTGCATTATATTTGAGTAATCATCTTACACTTATTTCACCCTGCGAAGTTTTAAAACATTTTAGACGGGAAAAAATGTAGAATACCTTCTCTCGAACGGTCAGAAAGAGGAACCACTATCCATTATGGCCGTTTGTCCATTGTGTCAGAAAACGCATTTATCTTTTGTTGTGACAGGCTAGCAGGTGACGGTCTTTTCGGAAACTACAGGATAAGAGATCTTTATTCGGAACCAGTGAAGCTGAGGTGGGATCTACTCCAAGAAAAATAGTTCTGAAAGACAAATCCAAGATTCGTTTGTTTACCCTAGGTGATACTGTTATCGTACAATGGTTTCTTTGAAAGCTTGGGATATGTTCGTAATAAAAATACACGTTCCTTTATGATGTTGAATTTGTGTGGGAAATAACAAAGTCAGACGAATTTCTGCACTGGAAAATTGGGATTTTTTAAAATTTTTTGTACACTTTCAGATCAAACCTTTCTCGATACTGTGCCAATTATAATATTGTTAATGAATAATTAATTAATTACTGTTATTGAATAACCGAGTTGTCTGAATTAAGGCTATTCTGCGCATTAATTGATTCTTATGTGTATGGAGTTGTAAATTACAGTTATTCAAGTTAATTTGATTGGTTTCATTAAACCTTGGATTGAAGTAACTTGCAGTAACATAAAGTTTTAATTACTTTCAAAGGATATGGTAAGCTTTTCATCATTACTATAAATAATCGAGGTATAAACTTGTGGCGAACGATTATTTCTATTCGACTCCTGTGCCATAACTCAATCAAATAACTATAACTAACACTAAAAAGTCAATAGCCTACATGGAATGACTCTAGAGAAATTTCACACAATTAATTTTTCAATAACCTTGCAATATAATGTTTGATGGAAGCTTGCTCT
>BMAW01104330.1:0-11229 GCA_019974015.1 Nephila pilipes | reverse complement strand
TTTACAGATAATTTAAGCAATATTTGTCATAGTGCATCTTTAAAACTTTGCTATGGTCAAAGAAATGTTACTACTAAATTGGAGGGTATTTCCATAAACTGAATGATTTTGTTCCTCCTAAAAGGTAAACAATATCAAGTAAAAAAGAAAAAATAAATTAAAAAGTGATAGTTAAGAATAAACGAGCATCTGTCATATTAGTACTTACTCATTACAGAGTTCTCGGCAAAAACTGAAATGAAACTGGTGACGGCTTTGACGCTTTTTTTACGCGATAGAAGTATTTATTAGACAAGTATACTAAATGTTTAATTACTAATTAGCTGTTCAAAATGGAAACTATAGCAAAATAAACTCTACCAATTAGACTGAGGGTTATTTTGATTTGTGTAATCGAAAAATTATTCTATTATTGTTCTTTTATTTCGTGGGAAAATACGAAACAGAGGAGAACAGAATCAAATTAATGAACTCACAGAGAGCTTTTAAAGCATGACGTCGAAAGCTTTTTGAATTGGGGATTTTATAATGCGAAGCGATCAGACTCGAGTGTATGCATCTCAGCGTGACTCGATTCTTCTTGCGATTCCGGTTCTGATAGGTTGGCTGAGGTATCACGTGGGCAAATCGCTTCTGAGTTGGGAGCGTTCTCCTCCGCCTCGCGATACTGGCCCAGAGTTCTGAAAAAGGAGAAAGAACACTCAACAAATAGATTCCACAGCACATGCCTTTTGATCAATAAAAAAAGCGGATGGAGAAATATATCCATGCATAAACATTTCTTATTCTTGACAACTTTTCCTTTTACCTTTGAATTTCAGTATACATCTCATATGTGAAGAATCTTATTAACAGTAAGTTAGAATAGTCTCTTAGTAATTAAAAACCTATAATAATGCTTCACATTTTGCAGTTTGTTGTTGATGTTCAAAAAAGAAGGTGCTTTGATGATTCCTCACATGCATTGTTTTTGACAATTTTATGAATAGAATGTTCGAAAATTGAATTTTGATATTGTAAAAATCTCGTGCAATTCCACAAAGAAAAATATCTGTAATTGAGTTTTTCTGTAGATATGATATTTTGAGGATTCAGATACACTATCCTCGAAATCTACTTTGTCCAAAATGTGGATATTAGGCTCATTTTAAAATGAGTCTATTTCCTTTACATTGAATACAGCCAAAATTTATGCATTGCACAATATTGGTTTACAAATTATAAAAAAACACACGAAGAAAATGGGAAAAAATTAATTTTTTTTTACATTTAACTTTTGAAGTTTCAATTTTGATAAGTTAGAAGAATGTTGTGTTTATAAGTGCTCAGCAAACTTTTAAATGTATAAATGCAATAGATTTTATGCAACTTGCACCTTTAAAAAATATCATCGCTCTCATATATGTATATATGATATATATATATATAAAGGTTCCAAATGCAATTATATTTTTGTATTAATTGCATTTTTACAACACTCTTGGTGAATATTTTAAAAGCTGTTAAGGAAATTAAAAATTTAATGAGATTTTAAGCTTTAGAGAGGAAGAGGTATGTCATGCAAGCAGAAAAGGACATATTTACTACATTCCATTACATATAGAAAATACAATTTTATTAATTGAAACAGTTTATAATTATTAAAATCATGAAAACATGTTATTTAATCAAAATGGAAATCCATAGAGCTTATCAATTTGTGTTCACGACAATTGAGGTACCATAGCGTTCTTTTTCTCTCCCATGGAGTTTACTGTCTGTGGTAAACATGGGTGACGCTCCTCCGGGATACGATAGCGATGTTTCGACTCTCCTTCTTGTCAACCAATTTAACTTTTTTCCATTTTTCAAACATTTAAATTATAGTTATAGTTTTTTTTTTTTTTGCACAACATAGCCGTATTTGGCTCTCGCGCCATAAAACTTCACCGACTTTCACTTAGAAATTTATGAGAATAGCAACAAAACATATATACTGAATTTCTATAAGTGAGATTTTAGTTTTCTCTCTTCTCCTTTGTTTTTTAATTCTAAAGTAATTATTATATTTTTTTCATAACTGTTCAAATATGAAATTATAATAGAAAAAATTGAAAAAATTATTTCTGGTTCCAAGGAAAAAGAGATTCAAAAGACTTACTTCATTTAATTTTGGGGAATTTTAGATGAAATAATACTACATTTCATTTTTCTCTTTCAATACTCCATTTAATTCCTTTAAATAGAATTATACATGTATTGTAAATTTATACAAATAGTTTTGTATTTCTCATCGGCATTCCTTCATAAGATGATGTAAAACTTTTATTATTTGGTTTCTATTTTTAATAAATTGGTTTTGTTTTAAAAAAAAATTCAACAGATGTCAAATTTAACAAGAATGTATTTGATTAAGCATTTTGCAAAATGTCTTTAACTATATTTTAAATAATTTTATTGCATTCTCTTTACGCTGAATTCAAGTTAGCAATATTTGAATCAACGTCATTTGATTGTAATTGCAAACTGTATATACTATTCCTTACGGATGGCGTTGATTAGGATTGAATCTGAGAATTTTAAAAGCATTTTTTTCAAAAAATAACATACAAATACAGATTCGTATTTACATTTTCTCAATTTTTATTGTTGTAATCAAGGACATTTTCAACCATTTTATAATTATGTAAACATATTTAGAATTTCTACTTATAGTGTTTTAATTAATATATTACTGATAATTTAACTAGAAAAAAACATTTACCTTTGTTGTAAAAGCTGATAAAATCAAATTGGTAATAAAACTTCAAGACAATAAATTACAGCTTTAAAACTGAAAGTATATGATTGATCATTTATTAATAATTTTTTTAAAGGGAAAATATATACTCCATGTGAAAGCACAAAAATTTCGAATCAGATTTTTTTCGACATAACACATCTACTTACAAATACTTTCGCCCTTGAGGCATTACAACTCCCAAATCAAAACTGGAGAAAAAAACCTCACTTGCGTCTTCTTTGAAACATTTAATTAGTCACAAGAAAAGTAAAATCCCTCTTCTAACTTCCAAACTACGCCAACAGATCTAACTCCAACTGTTTGGAGTTAGATCTGCACTACAGAACAACACTCTAACTAACAATCTGTTTGGGCTCCAACAGATCTAACGTGCATCAGCCCCGGCTACTCGGTGGGCCTTTGGAAGCCTAGGATCAAAACCACTACTGAACGAAAACCAACGTTCGTGAATCCAAAACCATGACCACAAGGTTACAGTAGTCCTAGAAAGTAGCTTGGTCCGTATTTGATTGATTACTACGAAAACTAGCCTGTTTTCTAACTATTAAATTTTGTCCTCTAGATACCAGTTCAACCTATTTATTATTAATCTTTCCACGGTTTTTCCATATATACTTGTTAAGGATACTGGGCAATCGCTATGGAGATGTTTTGGGTTCTTATTTTTTTGGGGGGACAGGGAGGATCACTGCTCTCTTCCACTGCATAAGCTCAAGACGTGTTTCCAAAATCCTATTGTAGGCATAAAAAATAGCTTTCATAGCTGTTTCACTTATATACTTTAAAAATTTCGCATTTATTTTGTCGTTTCCTGGAGACTTCTTTACGTTTAAACTCTCAAAATCTAATTTTAATTCTTCCATCGAAAAATGAGCAGTAAAAACAGCAGGAACACCTTTCGAATTGTTTCATTTAGATTAAGTATTTTTAAGCTCTTTTTGAATTACTCTTGTTATCTTTCGTGTAAAGGGTCCCTTTTTTTGAGTTATTGAGTAGCTTTGGCCAAAAGCATATGATACAGCGTTGTCTGCCGTTAGGCTCCTATCATTAAATGACATAGGCTCCTTTTTGGACCCATTATTTTTCAGAGCTCCATAAAATTTATACATTCTTAAGCTATCATACTTTTAAATGATTTTTGATACAAAACCAAAAAATTCTTGACGCTTAGCTACCAAGATAGTTTTCCTAAACACTGCCACTTGTTTTCTCCAAAGTATGACGTCTTGCGGGTTTTTTAGACAATTCCGCTTTCCTTTTTAAGCGATCGCTCTTTGCTTTAACCTCTTTAAGTTCAGTCGATAAAATCATTCATAAGTCTTTACTTTACCTCTTGGAACAGTGAATTTTGCACAAGTTAAGATTGTTTTACTTTTCTCAGAAAAAAATTTGGCTGGGATGGGAACAAAAGTTAAAAATCTTCATCTGCATTTTTTCCTCTGAAGATCCTCCAATCGGCTTATTTTAAAATTACACACCATTTAACAGGTCATTTGGCTTTTCACGTTCGCTTCCCGGTAAAACCATTCTCCGGTAAAACCAGAGATTGGGTCTTCAATAATCCTTCTTTTTGAATAGTCGCTCAGATCAGAAGAAATACAGAATAAATCGGGATTTCTACCTCTACCATTGTAGTGTAAGTAAGTAGGTGGATCAGATGCATCAAAAATAATCTCGAAAGAGCTTTAATTTAGGAGTTCCCAGAATTCTCTACCAGAAACAATCGCATCATCATCATACCCCAACCCCCGCAAAGAGTGGGAATTCATATCCCTAAAGACAATTATCTTTTGTTCTATAGTTAGCACAGACAGATTGGACTAACTTGCTGGGGGAATATAGAGTGCATGGATTTTAAAATAATGAAGTTCTTTCCACACATTTTACCGATATCGCCTTTGTCTTCAAACTCTTCCATTTCTTTAACATATCTCACAAATTTTTATCAGTTTTTTTAATCAGACTATTCTTAACACCGACCAGAATCCCATTTGTAACTTTCCGAAGTTAATAACCTGGAAAAATATAAAATAAAGCGAATAACCTGGAAAGGAAAAATATTTGTGGACCAAATCTAAAATGTTTGCCTCTATAAGGACAAAGATTTCAATATTTTTTTCCAAGAGTGTATTAATTTCATCCATTCTCTTTGATTGGGACAAGCCACAAGTCTTCCATTGCAATACACTCAGACTAACCAAGTGGCGACCTGCTTCAAAAATCCTTGACAACCTTTTGCCGTATAAACGTTGCATAGGTTGCACCATTTGGCAAGGTAGATCTTCTTTGCACCCCAATATATATATATATATATATGGGGGGGGGAATTGTCCCGCTGCGCTACAGCAGCGCCACCTTCAACTTAGATTAGATGGTTAGATCTCGAGGTGTAAGTACGCAGAAATGCGTGTCCGTCTTTTTCTTTAATTTTTCATATGTAAATAAACATTTTTACTCCTTAAATGAGCGTGTTTCTTGACAATATACCGACGCCAACCTCCACAATGGGGGCTCGGGCTCGGCAAATGAACCACTGTTTAAAGTTAAATTAAAATTTAAAATGAAATCTTCCAACTAGAACGCGAGCAGGCTAACGGTTTGGCTGACGCCCAAAAAATGGACGCTAGTGTACAGACGGTGTAAATGATTTCTTCTGAGTACAGACGGTACTACTAAGGGAAAAAAAAAGTTTTGGACTTGAGTAAATGAAGTGCAGACGGCACTTACATCACTACCAAGTTACGAAAAATCCATAATTTGTGCGAAACTGGAAGTGCAGACGGCACTTATTGTTGTGTATTATTGTTGTGCCACCATTCCGTTGGACTTGTTGCAGAATTTAAAAAAATCAACTCAAAAAGAATAATAACAGACGGTTTATGTGTTTTGTGTTCCCAATTTGGATATACCATTGTTGGATATACCACTGCTGAAAAGAGGGGTAAGTACCTCCTCTCTTTACCTTTCAATTTATTTGTGAAAATAAGTTTTATTCAGTGACTGTGCTACTTGAACTATATAAAGATGATCACCCTTAATGATATTCCTGTTGTGTCAAATTTTCTTAAAAGAGGAAATATTAAAACAATTAAGTTGTTAAACAGTATATTATTTAACGATGCTTTGATCGTAATTCAAGAAAAAAATTGAGAAGTTTTTCCTCATTTCCCAATGATTTCAATGTTGAAGATCGTAAGAAATTAATATTCCATTCTTTTTCTTTAAATGATTTAGTTTGTGTATTAAATATGTTAGGTCTGGATACTAATGGTAGTAAAAAAGAACTCCTTAATAGACTTTTTCAATCTTTATCGAATCTAAATGAATTGCAAGCTTTAAACTGTAAATCGTTTAAACAGCGACTCTGAAATTTCTGATGACGAAGCAGAAAAAAGTCCAACTTCATTCTTTCCCCCTTCTGTAATGTCTCCGGCTTTGAATCATAACATGTCTGCTAATACTTTCGACCCTTCCCTTTATTTTGTTTTGAAAGAACTCGGAAATTCACATCGAAAGTTTACTGGTTCTGATACATAATGATATAAAGTGTTTTATTCAAGACTGCGAGGAATCTTTTCTTTTTTTCCCATCATTGAATGAACAGCAAAAAATAATATTCGCTAAAACTTTGATTGAAGGTCAGGCAAAGAGTTTTTTTATATACGCAACGTAATCTTACCACATGGCTTTCATTTAAAAATGCTTTATTAGAAGAATTCCGTCATCAATTAAATTCTGCTGAGATTCATAGACAGTTAAGTAGACGTAAATTACGTCAAAACGAATCCCTTTTCGAATATTTTATTGCAATTCGAGAACTCGCTAGTACTTCCAGTGAAATTATTGATGAATCTTCATTATTTGAATACTGTATAAACGGCATACATGATTTCCCATCAAATAAAGTTATTTTATACGGTGCTAAATCTATTCCAGAATTTAAAGAGAAACTTCGTATTTATGAAAAAATTGTCAGTGATAAAAATAAAAAATCCTTTCCGAGAACAAATTCTCAATTCAGTCAAGGACGCGGCATGAACTCAAAACATAATTTTCATAGGTCTGAAATCCAAAATGATAATGCATATCATAAACAAAAAACTTGTTTTAATTGTAATATGTCTCTACATATTTCTCGTTTCTGTCCCGACAAACATAAAGGTTTAAAATGAAGTGATCGTAAAAATTTTGGTCATATTTCTGCAAAATGTATCAATAAGCCTATTCCAAATTGAACCCTTACTGATGTGTCAACTATAAATCATTTACCTCCTTTGATGTACAAAACTGTTACTATCAATGATAATTCATTTACTTCATTAGTTGATACTGGTAGTCAGAAAACAATTCTAACCAAAAATACGTACAAAAAAAATGGTTCACCACCTTTAACTATTTTTCATGGATCACTTACAGCCTTTGGTAATGGACACATTACACAATTCGGTAGCTGTATACAAGAACTTACAATAGATAATCAGAAATTTATCGCCAACTTTTGTGTTGTTAATAATGAAACTATGACGTCAGATGCCATTATTGGCATGGATATTTTAGCACAGGCCGAAATAAAAATCAACACAGACGGTGTTAGATTAACAAAAATTTCGAATACTGAAACGGAAAATACCGAACAATTTTCGATTTCTAACATCTCAACAAATGATAAATTAGAACTTGAAATCGGATCAGATGTCACAAAAGTTCAACGAAACATTCTTCATTATTTGGTTTCAAGCTATAAGCCAAATAAGACTGAAACTATTGATATTCAGATGTCTATTAATTTAAAGAATGATACACCAATAACTCATAAACCACGACGATTACCTTTTGTTGAAAGAAAAATTGTAGACGACCAAGTGATGAAATGGTTGGCAGAAGGTATTGTTGAGCCATGCTCTTTTGATTTTTCAAGCCAAGTTGTTGTTGTCAGGAAAAAAGACGGATCCCCGAGAGTTTGTATCGATTATAGAAAACTTAAGAAAAACATTGTAAAAGATAATTATCCCTTACCATTAATAGATGATCTGCTTGATAACCTTCAAGATGCAAATACGTTCAGTACAATTGATCTACGTAACGCCTTTTTTCATTTAGGAATAGAACCAAATAGCCGATGATATACATCATTTGTGACTCATAATGGACAATTTCAGTTTCTACGTGCTCCTTTCGGTCTTTGTACATCACCAACAGTGTTTCAGCAGTACATAAATACAATATTTAAGGATTTGATTATTAAAGGTCATGTTTTAATTTACAGGGACGATGTCATTATAAAATCTAAAAATTCAGAAGAAGGTCTCGAAAGACTTGCCTCAGTGTTTTCACTCGCTTCCTCTTACGGCTTAGACATAAATTTTCAAAAATGCAAATTTTTAAGTAAACTAATAGAATTTCTTGGTCATGTTATCAAAAATGGTAAATTGTACCCGTCACCACAAAAAGTCAAAGCTGTTATTAATTTCCCTGAACCGAAATGCCAAAAAGACTAACAATCTTTTCTTGGTCTTGCTGGATATTTTCGGAAATTCATTTTAAATTTCTCCATCATTGCACATCCTCTAACAGAACTTCTGAAGAAAAATCGTGAATTTAAATTTGCTGATAAAGAAATACAAGCATTCAATTGTCTCAAACAATGTTTATCCTTTCCACCTGTTCTAAACATTTACAATCAGAACGCTGATACCGAAATTCATTGTGATGCTAGTATTCATGGTTATGGATGTATTTTACTCCAAAAATCAATGACTTATAATGCGCTCCACCCAATATATTTTATGAGTAAGAAAACGACAGACGCCGAAACAAAATATAGCAGTTATGAACTTGAAGTTTTAACTATTGTCCAAGCATTAAAAAAGTTTAGAGTTTACTTGTTAGGCAAACATTTCAAAATAGTTACTGTCTGCAACGTGTTCGCAATGACTCTAAAGAAAAAAGATTTGTGTACTCGAATAGCGCGATGGACATTGCAACTACAAGATTTTGATTATGAAATAGAACATCGCTCTGGTTCCAAAATGAATCATGTAAACGCACTAAGTAGATACCCAGTTATGGTCGTACAAGACAGTCTCGTAGCAAAAATCAAAACGGCTCAAGAACAAGACACTGAAATCCAAACTATCAGAGAACTTTTAAAAACTAAACAGTACAAAGATTACCTTCTGAAATCCGATATACTCTACAAGTTTGTAGATGGTGAAGAACTACTCGTTGTTCCTAAAAATATGCAGAATGACATTATACGCAGCTCTCACGAGCGTAGACACTATGCTTCTAAAAGAACAGAAGAAGCACTCAAGCATCAATTCTATATCCCTAAAGTTAAAGAAAAAATGGACTGTTTAATTCAAAATTGTGTTCCATGTATTTTGGTTAATCGCAAACGTGGCAAACAAGATGGTCTACTACATCCTATCGAAAAAGAAGCCATTCCTCTACACACTTATCATGTTGACCATTTAGGCCCATTTCCTACTACAAATAAGAATTATAAACATATTTTTGCCGTCATTGACTCCTTCACAAAATTTGTATGGCTTTACACAACGAAGTCAACAGATGCTGCAGAAGTTATTGCAAAGTTAGAAAATCAAAAATACATATTTGGCAATCCATCTCGAATTATTTCTGATCGTGGTACCGCATTCACTTCTAAACAGTTTCAAGATTATTGCAGTACCGAAAACATTGAACATTTCCCAATCACCACCGGATTACCTAGAGCAAATGGACAAGTAGAACAATCGAAACAGTTATATCTAAACTTTCCATAGACAATCCAGAAAAATGGTTTAGGCACGTCAAAGAAGTCCAAAGAGTTATAAATTCAACATTTCAACGAAGCATTCAAACAACTCCCTTCGAATTACTGTTTGGTACTAAAATGAAGACGCCACAAGATCTCAATATCACAAATTTACTTAATGAAGAAATCCAAGCTAATTTTGTCAACAACCGTGACGAGTTAAGGAAAAAAGCTAAACAACAAATCCTGAAAGTTCAAGATGAAAATAGAAGAAACTACAATCTCCGGCGAAAACCAGCAACTATTTTCAAGCTTCATGATCTTGTCGCCATCAAACGTACTCAAATTGGACCAGGACTCAAACTAAAACCCAAATATTTAGGTCCATACAAGATAACGAAAATCAAACCGAACGACACTTACGATGTTCAAAAGTGTGGTTTTTTTGAAGGTCCAGCGAAAACTAGTACGTGTGCTGAATATCTCAAGCATTGGACTAATGATGCTATTACCTGATGAACTAATGAAATGACATTTTCATTCGAACTTTGAAAAGACATTTTTTTTCTTCCTTATTATTTTTTTTTGTATTATAACAGAGTGAATTTCATTTTTTTCCCCATTATTTTGTGTTTTTCTAGTGTATTAATTTTTCTTTTCAATTTTTCAGATATTGTGAATTAGCTTAAATTTTTTGAACTTTCCTAATTGTTAATATTCAACCATAGATTAATCAACTTTTAAGTGAGTATGTTCTTTAATTTTCAATTGTGTTATTATTTTGTTAATATTGTATGCATATATATTATTGTTTTAATTATACTTTTGTGACATTGGGCTATTCGCGGTTTCTCTTCACTAACCTTGGGGACTTTCAATTGAGATTGATTGCTTTCGCTAAACAACCTTTGCCCAACCAAAAATGAAACGTGATGAAGAATGTAATATGCAAAGCAGTTAGGAATGAAGTGAAGCGGTTAAATTAAGAAGTATATAAACTCCGTCTGAAGGAGTAGAGAAGGAGAGGAGAAGGAGGATCAGAGAGGCGTTGTAACGAGAGGAGGTGGAATCTAAATGCTATAGTATTGAAAGGCTGCTTTAAGGATTAGAGTTGAGATCCGAGTGTAAACCACTCGGATTGAGAATTGTGCTAGTGTTTTCAACAGTTGTTCCAGATTCATACTTGCAGTTGGTAAGAAGCTGTTAGATTATTATTGTTGGGTTGAATTAAAGTGTTAATAAACTTGACCTGGAGAGCTATATTATTATTGTCTTAGAGGATATATATTAATAAATGTTGAAAGCTGTTTTGGTGGTTCTGTAATTATTGGTGTCATATTGTTTAATATTAGATATTAGTGATGGCACAATATAACACCCGGGGTAACCGGATGTTACACTTTTACTGGCTCACCTGAGGTCAGGTGACATTGTCGGATGGACGATTGTGGGAATTGTCCCGCTGCGCTACAGCAGCGCCACCTTCAACTTAGATTAGATGGTTAGATCTCGAGGTGTAAGTACGCAGAAATACGTGTCCGTCTTTTTCTTTAATTTTTCATATGTAAATAAACATTTTTACTCCTTAAATGAGCGTGGTTCTTGACAATATGCCGACGCCAACCTCCATATATATATATATATACATATATATATATATATATATATATATATATATATATATATA
>BMAW01104323.1:0-14750 GCA_019974015.1 Nephila pilipes | reverse complement strand
AAAATTTGGATCAATTTTAGACCACTCAAGTTGGAGTGCATTTTTAAGTCCATTTTTGTCTTTATAGCGTTTTTTTTTTTAATTTATTTTCCAAACATGCCCATAAGTTTTCAATCACATTTAAGTCCGGTGAGCGTGGAGGCATTCATACAAAAGCTATGACCCCGATGCACCCTAGTGATCTTCTTCTTTTCCATGGGGTTTACTGTGTTTGATAAGTATGGGTGACGCGCCCTCGGAATACCCTAGCAATCCTTTTCTATTTTCGACCCTCCTTCTTGTGAACCAATTTTTTTTTCCTTTTCTTTTCTTTTTTTTTTTTTTTTTTTTTTTTTTCAATTTTTTGACGTCCAGAACGCAGTTAAATCTTGTTTGAAACAATATAGCCACATCTGGCTCGTGCACCAATAACCTTCACATTCACTCACTCATTTACTCAATCTATGTACATTGTTTCTTCGTGAAATTAGTCTCATTGTTTCTGGATTAACAGTTTTATGAAGATATTGGGACTCTTCATTGGTTAGCTTAGGAACTCTAAGTTTAGGATTTAAAACGCTTTGTCTTACAATTCATCATTCCTCTTCGTTCGAAAACGCTTTTGGTCTTCTAGATTTGCGCTTATTTTCAATTGTCTTTGAAATTTTGAAACGCTTAATTATATCAAGAACTGTATAATGGGAACTATTAAAAACTTTACTGATTTTTGGAATCGATTTTCCTTCTTTATGATATTTTAAAATGAAACCTCTATTGACGCCTGTCCTCTTTGCCTTCCCATTTAAAACTTCTAATTTTACTAAACTCACAACAATGAGGAAAAAAAATCTAGCTTGAAATGCTAAATTCAAAATTTTAAATCGACAAATAATACCAAGGTGGGAAACCTCACTTTGAATTGCCGATAAAAAAGACAATATCACCTGTCCGAGTTCTTTTTTGACTGATTTTCTTAAAAATTTTCTTTTCTCTTTTTCTTTTTTGTTTTCCAACTGAAATCAAATTTTATTTTTTTACGAAAAAAAATTAGTAGAGAATTTATTTTAAATGAAATATATAAACAAGAAAAAAAATTATTTTATTTTTTAACTATTCATTTCAAGCGATTAAATGGATTGGCATAGTGTCTGACTTCCTTATTGAGCCACTGTATATATTATGTGTGTTTTTGTTTTTTAATATTAAAACTTTTATAGAATAAGATCTCGAAAAATTAAAAATATTTGTGTTAAGAAGTACTGAAAACGTTTTAAATCCATTTACTGGTTATTTTAACCTTAACACATCTAAATTAATCTGTCCAAAATGTGTCAGAAAAAAGGGTTAGCTCGAACAAATTTTTAAGTGTTTGGGAGGCCTTAATTTTCTTCGCATAGCTCTCTAAAATATTTCTTCTTCATTCAGTTTTCTTCATCATATATTTGCTATAAACTGGTCAATATCTTGGCTATCTTTTATCTATTCGATTTTTTCCCCGTTTCAAAGTAAATTTTTTTCTATGTCATTAAATTTGCCAAAGAGTTTTTCTATGACATTAAATTTGCAAAAGGGCCAAACAAGCTTCATGCTAACCCTTTCTGTAAAAGTCTAGAAACATTTCACTTGTTTATCAATGTGCTAATCGCAAATGCTAGAGAGAGGGGAAATAATTCGAGAAAAAAAACCAACATTTTTATATAGTGGCAAAGTTTATTAAAGAAAATTATTGAAATATTAGTTAAAACTGATCGCAAATGTCTAAATATTGCATTGTTATGCAAGTAAGAACAGTTCCCAAAATTCCAGAGCTCTAGCTTGATGGGAAGTTGATTAAATTAACAATAGAAAATTTGATGACACACTGATACACACACAGACAGACACACACGGAGTGAAATACATAAAAATGTTAAAACTAACTAAAATTAATTAATTCAACCGGTAAATTAAATGGTTGGAATGCAGTTTAACCGAACCACCCTTGGCTACACGAATTATTTGGCGGTATTTTGCCAAATGTGGCTACTCTGGCCCGTTTTAGGGACTTAACGTTCAGCCTAAAAAAAACGCCAAGTTTGGTGCCAATTTTTGAAATCGTGCCAAGTGGTTGGGCTAAATTGTATTATTAAAGAGAATATTAGTTAAAACTTATTGTAAATGTCTAAATATTGCATTGTTAGGCGAGTAAGAACGATTCCCAAAGTTTCAGAGCTCTAGCTTGATGGGAAGTTGGTTAAATTAACGATCGAAAATTTGATAACACACACACACCAAGTGAAATACATAAAAACTTTTTTAAAAAAAGAGAGACCGAAGAGCTTTCCTACACACTTCATATTAATAATAAAAACAATACATTTCTGCAGTTCTTTCCTCTTAAGTCCAATTTTTGCAGGGTAAATTATCAAGCCATTTTTTGTGTCACGCATTCCTTTTTCTCTTTTCTTTTGCAATTTCTACTTTTTTCTTTGTCGTACATAGAAGCGTAGCCCTATAATTATTCTTCTGACGTTCTCCTCTAGACTCTTTCTCTACCATATATATTAAATAACAACAAAATATATTGGTATGAAGGAAGAATAATGATTTCTATTTACTAATCAACCCTCCCTCCCGAAATCTCGAAGGCATTTTCATGACAGTTTTAGTGATTCAACCCTTTAGTTCTTAGACATTTGAAAACTATTTAAAAGACTCTCTTAATTATTAATTAATTATGAATAAGGCTTCTAAAAATTTAATATAATTCACATATTTATATTTTTTTTTTAAACCAGCACTTCTATGCAACAAAAAAGGGAAGAAAAAAAAAAAAAGGTAAAAAATGATTCTTTCAACTACCAATAAGAAATTAAGCGAAAATGTATTGAAAATGACAGTTTATCGTCTTCATCAAATAAAAAAGAAAGTGAAAATTTTTAAATCCTCAGCGGAAAATTCTTGACTTAAAAACTGAAGTGTTATGTGTGATCTTAAGCTAGATAGCTAAACAGTACGAGTGCGCACAAATATGGATTGAAAATTTTGCACTTTTTTTTTATTTGTTGACGATGATAAACTGTCATTTTCAATACGTTTTCATTTCATTTCTTTACTGGCCGAATTTAAAAAAAAAAAAAAAATTCCCCTTTTAGCACTTTTTTATCTTTTAACGCAGTGAAGTGCAGTTTTTTTTTAAAGAAAATTATTTATGAGTATTATTTTCTACTTTTAAACCTTTTCAAAAACTGTTTTAGCAAAATTAAAAGTTTTTTCATTTGTACTTTTATAATTGAATGTTTTACTGTCCTCCAAACTGAGGTTGAGTGCGAAATTTCTAGGTTATAACTTTAATTGGATATGGGTCAAAAATTGATGAATAGATTTGTGCTAAACTGATACACAGTCTGAGGTAATATGTTGGAAAAAAATTGAAGATATAGAAACCTCCTAATTTGCCTTTGTTATTAGAATACATTTCCTTACCATTAAGTAAATGTAATAGCTTAAATTTTTGTTTAATGGGGAGGAGGGTTAAATAATATTGCTTTCAAGTAAGGGATTCGCCGCTTGACTGAGGTTCAAAATTACGAGGACCGTTGCCAATAGCCCTCGTGTAGCTTCTAGTTGTAGGTGTAGTCGCTTGGTTAAAAAAACCAAACCAAACCAATAAAGTAAGGTTCTCTAACTTTTTTTTTTTTTTGTCTTCTGCACCCTTCCGTCAATAATATAAAAGCCGCGATTTCTGTCTCAGATGGGTGGTCGTGGTATCCCAGTGGTCATGATCATAGATAGTTTTCGTTGAGTCTTGGGCCGCTAAAGGGCCTCCATGAAGACGGATCTTATGCATGTTAAACTTGTCGAGACTCAAAGTCCTCCCGTTGGCATGATGTGGAAGTTAGGAGCGAAGGAGGTGCTAGCTTAGGTGTCGTCCTCGTCACTTGACGGAGGTTCAAAATTACGAGATCCGTCGCCAACAGCCTACATGTTGCTTCTAGCGCGACGTTAATGAAACCAAACCAATCTTTCTCAGATGGATTCCATATCTGGGTGTTGCAAAATGTATATATTGGGATATCAGAGCAATCCTTATAAGAGTTGTAACCCCCCCCTTGAACAAATAATTGCTATACACTAAAATTTTAAAACAAACTTTTTTATTCTGATTTTTTCTTAATTTTTCAGAAATAAATTAATATTCGAAATCTGTATTCCCTACAAACATTCTTTTCACATTGAAAACGAACAGTGAAACTTGAAATTTATTTTGAGGTATGAATCGAAGTAGGAGAAAACCCCTCCCCTTGAAAAATTTCTCACTACGTCCCTGGACCCAGAGGGACGTAACTATTCAACAATGATCAGTCGAAAACACTTTGCTGGCTTTTTCAAATCTTAGAATAATCAAATATCATTTATCAAATAAATATTTCTATTGACCAATCTAACTGCTGTAACCGAATGGTCATGGTCATGGACTCTCTACCAGTGTTTCATCGAATCGTAGGTTCGAGCCCTGATGCTATTGAACATCCACCGAGTAGCAGAGTTGATGTACGTTATATCAGTCGAGATCCCAAGTTCTCCCGTGACGTGGTGTGGAAGTTTGGAAAGGGAAGTGCCAGCTCAATGGTCGTGTCCGCCCTTTGATCAAGACTCAAAAATGTGAAGTCCGTCGCCAATAGCTTTCGTATTGTTTCTCAGAGCGATACAATCACTGACCAATCCATTGATGCAGGCATAAAGATTGTCCTCTCAAAAATTTCAGAATTTAAGAAAAAATTATTTTGCAAGAAAAAATGGATATCGATTGTTTATAAAAAGACATTCTGCCTACTACAAAGAAGAGATTTTATATAGATTTAAAATAACTCAAATTTTTACATTTAATAATTCTTTGACTAATTATAAACGTTTTTTTTTTTTTTCATGAAAAGTCTCAAAGCTGTTAGATGTCATAGTTATTTCACTTGTTTTCATTTTTAAATGAATGATTAACAGTAGATTTTATGTAATTTAATTATGTAAATAAAATATTTTGAAACTGATTCCATATGAAATCCACACAATTTTATTAAAATAAAATTATTAAGCTAAATAGTTTTATGGTATAGTTATTTAATTAGTATAAATACATTTTTCTACACTAGTAAATAAAAATTAACTAATAATTAATAATTATTCATGGGAACTGTTATTATATATATAATAAATTAAATTCTAATAATTTCAAAAAAAAAAAATTTTTTTTTTTGCTTGCATTTTTAGACAAATGCAAAAGTTTGATCAAAAAAGTACAACAAGTTACTTAGTATTTGTTTTTTCGACTACATTAGGAAGTAACAATGAAACTTTCGCCTGGTTTCGAAATCTTAAACGAGTCATCAGAAAATTCCATAACTGTTTGTTTCTTAGTATTCTAAAGTTCGCATTGATAAGTTTGTATAATCAAAGAATGAACACAAAGCTAGAAAAACGAAAGCTTTTAAGCGAAGTGTGATATTTATAACTTTTACAAGTGCTACTCGTGACGACTAAACAACGAGCTTCTTATTTGTCAATCTCTGTTTATGGAGTAATTATGATTGTTCTAGGAATACGATATTTCAAGGAATTATTCGGAAGGTTTCCGCATTGCACGTAATTTTATTTAGAATTTTCCATTTCGTGCGTTTGTAGGGAAAATATATTCTTTAATTAAAGTATTACCTTATTCCAACCGAAGATAAACGGTTGACTTCAAACTTGACTGTGGTCAAGTGAACAGGATGACATTTCACCTGGAATAGTTCTCTCCTAACATCCCCATCGCTTTACATGAGAACGAGGTCCATAATATAAGTGAGTGAGCGATTGTTTACTAACGTCACAATGAGAAGCAAATCGAGGTCTCTTGGCGACGGACCTCGTAATTTAAATCCGAATGAATCGCTTCTGAATTAACATAATATGTTACTGCAACAACAAAAGAGTTTTATTGGCAGTAAAAGAAGAATCCTCTTATCTGAAATTTTTCTTGGCAGTGTTCCGTAGAGGGAATTCCGTGTGGTGACCGGGGAGGACAGAATAGTCCCACTGTAGCTCATGCATGTCGTAAAAGGCGACTAAAATGGCGTCATCGTCTGGGGGTATAGCCGGGCACCCTGCCCTTGGGGATTATATCAGGGGACCTCAGGGACTTGCCTTCGTTAGGTAAGAACGGGCATCATGATCCCGAGACACCCGAGTTATCTTTTTCTTTCCCATGGGGTTTACTGCCTTTGGTAAACACGGGTGACGCATCCCCGGGTTATCCTAGCGATCCTTCTCTATTTTCAACCCTCCTTGTCAACCAATTTGTCTTTTCTTTTTCTTCTCGTCTAGACCACAGTTAAATCTTATTTGGCGCAGCATAGCCATATCTGGCTGTGGCGCCAATAAACTTTATTTCCTCACTTGACCCTTCTTGTCGATCAATCTTCTTTCATTGTGTTAACGCCTAGATCACATATTTACCTTGTTTACCACATCTGGCTCTTGCGCCAATAATACTTCTCTATCATCATCATCATTCCGTAAAGGAAACTATTTACATACAGAAGAAATCAATGGATAAAGCTGAACTTAGCAAGTGAGCGCATTCGTAAGGATTTCGATTTATGGAAAACTCTCCTATTTACCGATGAGAGTAATTATAATTATTTCTGGAGTGATGGACAGGATAAAATTTGATGGCGTAGAAACGAAGAAGAGGAGTCATGGTTTGGGAGTCAATGTTGACAACTGGTGTTGTAGTCGACTATAATATTTAGTTTCAAATACTCGAATTTATTACAAAGTAACGTGCAGACATCTGGTGGCATTGAAAGTCAGTGAATATTTAAGCATTGTAAGATCCAAAGTACACAATAAAGATTGCGAAGGAATCACTCCTTATCAAAGTACCTACACAACTCCATACTCTTCATCAATCACCAGATTTGAATCCTACTGAACACTAAAGGTGGGATGAACTTGATGGAAAATATAGTGTCTTAGATGAAAATTCTTTCGTGGTGGGATATTGCGCTAGAGATACCACTCAAAATCTTATTGCCTCGATGCCCAGTAGACTGCAAGCCATCATTGATTCTCAAGGCCAAGTTTTTCCCGATATTAAATTATATTCAACTACATAAACTTTGATTTTTTTAAATTTTTCTTCATGTATATGTATAGTTTTATGGAATGTAGTTATCATAATATGAATTGTTTTTCTTTTTACCTATTCGAAGTGTTTCTTTCCTTTTTCTTTTACATAAATTTGAGTGAAAACAATTTCTATTTCGGTGTAAAAAATGTTTCAACTTTTGAGTTTTATAACTACATAAAAGTTACCAGTTTTGAAAGTTCTTGATTACTTTTGTGATTTTGTATGTAGAGAGCTGTTTTGGAAATTCCCGAAATTCTGAAAGAGTTTATTTATATAAAATGATTGCATTGTGTTTGCAACTGAATATCAGAAATATAATACGCGAGGCTCTTCAAAGTGATTCATCCGATTTCAAAATTCCATATTTTCATAAATAAACGGCACAAAATGATACGTAATACATCAATATAAAGGGAAAATATGGCAGTTTCTTCTACAAGTGTTCGATATAGCTTCTTCTAGTTACACGTTTAATATCAACTCGATAAGTAAATATCTACCAAATGCGTTGTAATGTGTCTGTGGTAATTGATTCTATAGCAGCAGAAATGCGTTGTTTAAGTTCACATACATTTGTTGGGAATAGTTCCGCCTTCACTTTATCTTTTACAAATCTCCAAAGGAAAAAAATATCATGGAGCCATATCGGGTGACTTAGGTGGCCAGCTCAGAAATATCAAGTCATCTGATCCACTCCACCGATCCAACTGCGAGGTAGCTCCGTGAAAGCTTCTAAAACAGCTTTCGTGAAATAGCTTCACGATGAATATACAAGGGTCATGTATTTTAATAGTTATAAGACGTGCGTAGTTTTTGTATGGAAAATGTATAACTTATCATTCTGCATCGTTTATTTTTGAAATTATAGAATTTTGAAAACAGATGAGTCATTTTGAATAGCTTTGTATTTTAATCAAGCATAAATCAAGATGTCGATTTAATTTAAAACCAACCATCAGAATTTGATCAGAGAATAATCAAATATTTCATCACTAACTACTGTGGAAATAATTATGAGAAAGATTTTCGCATTTAATTTTGGCAACGCTGCGAAACACGAAAAAGAAATAAACGATTAAAAAAGTCAATTACAGCCCTTTTCGTATTATTCCGAAATACAAACACTGAATCCGCTTGTTAAAAGAAAATTGAAAAATCGAACAATTTTAACAGAGTAGTAGAATATCGTAGAACAAAAAAAAAAAGAAAAAAGTACAGCAAATGAAGCCAATAATTACCAATAACAAATGATTGACCGATATAGACGGAAAATTGAAGAAGTGAAATAATCAACAATAACGATTAATGAATTTTTGGAAAAAAAAGTGCTGCAAGGGAAAATGCTATTTTTTCTGGTACTTAAATTATATTATTTTATACTATTATCTTCATCACATAGTTAAGACCAAAGAGAGGAAAAAAAAAACCAAAAACAAAAGACAAAAAGATAACGTAATTAAGACTGGCAAAAGGGAAGCTTTGGGTACAGATTCATAATTACATCTCTACCGACAATGGAATGATCAGATTACACAGAAGACTATTATCTTTGCTCGCTAATGCGTCTTTACACAAAATTCCCATTAGTTAATTTGTTCGTCCATCGTACGGAATTGAGAGTCTTCTTAGAAGACGAAGAATAGTTAATCGATCGTGGCAAGCCAAAGACGTGCCAAAAATCTTCGTAATATCACTACTTTGTTGTTTTTGCTAAAACAATCTTACTTTGATTGTAACAGAAAAATAAGGTTAGTTTTAAATTAACTTTTATCTACTAAGTAGAATTTTTAGCAGAAGCGCTCAAAAATATTTTAAAACCATAGAGGGAAAAATAAATGCTAATCGAAATATTTATATAAGTGAGTATTAATAGGAACAGATTATTTTTAATTTCTTATATATTGTGGTTGACACACACATACGTACACACACACACACATATATATAGTGTGTGTGTGTATACATGTACTGATGCTCATGCACTTCCGGTTTCAAAAATTAGCTACCAAGTAAAATTCAAATCCCTGTAACTTAAGTTCTAAATAAGGTATAAAAAAACTCAATTAGAAAGAAAAAAATTTAAATTTTAAACTGACATTAAAATTAGAAAATCAAAATTTTGACAAAAAATGACATTTTAAAGGTGTATGGATACCATAAGTTTTCTAATGTTTAATTTACGAAATTAGCAAAATCTCAATATATATATATATATATATATATATATATATATATATATATATAGGTTAAGAATTGTATAGCTTTTAATTAATAATTTTCGCCGCATTTGGAATATTTTGACCCACGATATGAGCTATTTTACCGAATAAAAACATACGAAAAAATACATTTTAAAAACACTTTACTTCGAGATCATGTTAGAACTTTCATCGTGATAAAGGAACACCAAACATATGGTTATGACGCTAAAGAAAGCCAGAGGAGGAAAAAAAAAAAAAAAAATTTAAAAAAAAGGAAAGAAAAAAAAAAGAAAATTGGGTCTTAATATTTATCGAATTGTTTCCTTAAAATAACAGTACACCTTCGAAGAAAATTTTTTGAATTAACCTAAATTTGGCCTACATTTGGACATTTTATGTAAAGATAAAAACTTCACGCAAAACCTGGTAACTCAAAAGAAAATAAATATATTAACATTTTGTTAATTGAATAATACAGAATATTACCATATCTATGGAATAGATTATTATTCTTATAATATAGCCCTTTCTTAGGGAAGCTGCAGAAGATCGAGTTCTGAGCATTGAAATTCTCTTTAAAAGTCACTGTATTTTTTACTTTATTACAATTTAAAATTTTTCAATTTAATATAAATATTAAAAGTAGTACATTCTGTGTATACGAATTTGGAAAACATATATATAAAATTTCAGGCTCATTGCTGGCATAATATTTTGAGATAATTGTGTTTTGCAGTAAGAAAAAAAATGTAAAAAACAACTTGTTTTTGCAGTCTTTATAGTCAGAAATGCACAATCCAGTAGTATTAAAATAGCTATAGTTCAGCTTCTAAATAGGATGAAAATAAAATTCAAACAGTTTTTTAAATATAAAATACAGACTTATAATATGAGATAAAAAAATAACAACAAAAACCCCGCAATATTTTGACCAAAAATTGTATTGTGATGGTGTACTTTCCCCCTTAATTCTGTCGAATGTATTTTTCAAAAGAGAAGGTGGAAAACAGAAATTTATGTATTAAAAAACAGGTAGGTTTTTTCTTGCGTTGTCTCCTTACATTTCGTTGAGCATGCATAAATAATAGAATTCTCTTCGCCAAACAGCAAGGTTAAATTTTTAATAAATTTAAATTGAAAAAAAATTTATATACATTCGATACAAAGACAAAGCGTACAAATAATATTTATTCCAAAATATTTATTAATATATATTGTTGAGATTCAACTACAGTCATTCGAATTTTAAATTTCTTTTGTACTTTTCTGTGCGCAAAAATAGCACAACTTACATTTGCGACATCTTTATTTATTTAATATTTTACGTCTCCCTCGCGGATCAAAACTCAACATTTCCGTGATATTTTCCGAAATTTACTTATTTTATTGCATCGTTTCTAATTTCGAAATGGATGTCAACTCTCAAAAGTCATGCAAAACATGATTTTATTACATTACATTTACTTTTTCGAATTGTCTTCGCCAGATTAAAAAAAAATGAGAATAAAAAAGAATCACATTTCGAACGCAATTTGAGACAAAGAAATGTTGCAATTTTGATATAAATACGAATAAATCGTTCGCTTTTATTTTTATTGATTCGTTTAGTATGATTTTATTCTGTTCTTTCGATTATATTCCTTCCAGAAAGTTCACGTTCACTTCCCGATGTTATTTATACAACTATACTATGAAGGGAAGTGAAATGGATCTTTTGATCTCAAATATAGAGCTATTCTTAAACGCAATCCATATATATATATATATATATAGAATATATATATATACATATGTAGAATATATACATATATAGACTATATATATATGGGGGGGGGTAGAATTTGAATAAACCGCTGACTGTAATACTATAGAGGGCGCTAGTTCAGCCCTCTATATTATTATTATAGTAGATTATAATCTAGCGAGTCAGACGGAAGGGAGCCAGCAAGAAGAGAAGGATGACGCTGAAGACGATATGTAAAATTGTAGACGATGTAGAATTGTATTAATTGTTTTGTGTTCTTGAAAAAGTCAATGTTAAATTTTTATTTAAATATTGCGAACGTCTTAAGTTTTGAGTTTCTGGTCATCCTAAATATGATAATATAGGGACGCCACACACACACATATATATATATATATAAGAGAGAGAGAAACTCTGTTCACATTTTCTAAACACATATCCTGTATAAATGTGTAACTCCTCGAACTTCGGAATTATAAATTAATCAAATATTAAGCGAAATCTCAAAGTATAATCATTCGTTTTTCTGCCGATAGTAATAAGTTTTCAATTTTTTAAAGGCACCAATAATTTTTTTTCTTCATTTAAATCGAAAATCGATTGTTTATATTAATAGAAAACGAATTTGATCGATTTATTATTAACGTTGCGCTTAGAAGCGAGACAAGGGCTATTGGCGAACGTTTCTCGTATTTTCGAACATCGATCAAATGTGACGAGGATTGCACCTGAGTAGCACCTCCCTCTCCAAACTTCTACACCACAGTAAAAGAGAGGATTCCGGATCTCGACAGATTTAACATGCATCAGCCCTGCTATATTGTGGTTTTTCAGCTGCATCAGACTCGAAGGAAAGGAAGCGGGTTACGAGGTAACTACCACGACTGAGCCCACAATCGAGTTGGAAAAAATTGCAGATTGATTTAAATTTAAACACCTGCAAAAGTATCACATTAAAAGTTGCCGCTCTTTATTCGCCAGTGAATTCAGAATATGACTATACAGAATACTTTGGAACTAGTCTCTCTGAACAAGCTGCTGCCTTATGGGTCTTGCTCTCAATTTAAACTTAAAATCCCTCCTACCATTGTAAATCACAAACGCGATTCGGTTTGACTCCTAAACCCGCCAAAGGTTAATCGGTTGGCTATCTTCAATGCAGCCACAAAAATAGATTTTGAAAAGTACAGACCGTTAGACAATGAATCAAGGATGCTCGGAGTTGTATGACACCGGCAGATGAGTGGTGTGGATAGAATGAACAATGGCATCTGATGTCACAAGTGTTAAGAGTTTATTGTTTTCCGTGCTTTGCCGATTTGAAAGCGAATGTGAGCTCCACCAAATACCGAAGTACCGTAAACTTGTAAATAATGAAAGGAGAAACTTTCTTTGAATAGTGTGTTCTCTCCAGGGACGTTTGCAAACCAATATGCAGTGAATCACGTCAGAAAGGTTGTTTTTTGTAGGAAAAAGATTTTAGAGGAATATTTCTCTCTATTGAATAAAAGTTGTTGTTCCGATGCGTTGATGTGTAAAAAGTAAAAGTGTAAAAAACGAAAGAGGAATAATTTCTCTTAAATTTCGATGGAATTCCCAATTATGAAACAAGTAGGATTATTTTTTGAATTAAATCACGTGCAAAGATTTTGCGATGGAATAAATATGCACTGTTAAGTTTCGAAATAGAATTCGTGGAAAAAGAAAAGAATATTTCGGTCTGGTTTTATTCCTTGCACGGTTAGTAAAATATAAAGTGACCACGATAGCCTAGAGATTATGACATCGGACTCATGGCCGGCGGTTTCGTCGAGTCTTGATGCCACTAAAGACTCGCCGTGTTGCCGAGGCTGATGCACGTGAAATCTGTCATGGCTCAACCGTTGGCTTGGTGAGGAAATTAGGAGAGGAGGGATGCCAGCTCAGGTGTCGTCCTCGTCACTTGACCGAGGTCCAGCGCCTCAAAATTTTGAACCTCTGTCAAGTTGCTTCAAGTGGGAATCAAATGCTCGGTCAAGTGTTGCTTTTAGTGGGTTTAGTTTAGTTTTCATTAACGTCCCATTAGAAGCAACACGAGAGCTATTGGCGACGGACCTCTTAATTTTGAACCTCGGTCAAGTGACGAGGACGACACCTGTGCTGGCACCTCCCTCTCCTAACTTCCACACCACATCAACGGGAGGACTTTGGGCCCCAACAGATTTAACGTGCATCAGCCCCGGCTACACGGCGGGTCTTTGGCGGCCATGGATCGAACCCGCGACTGAACGAAAACCGCCGGCCGCTAGTCCACGATCTTGACCACTAGGCTACCGCAGCCCTGATTTTAGTAGGACATTAATAAAACCAACAAATAAAGATATGAAACATATCGCATGTCTTGAGGGTCAGCAGACAAAAGTAACGGCAACACAAAAATTTTGAAAAGAAATGAATGTCTACAACATAAAAAAATTTTAACACCCTCTTTTTATCGGTTTTAGCTCTTACGAGTTTCTTAAAATTATATTTAAGCAATATTAAAGATAAAAAAAATATATTGCTTGGATACATAAAATCAAAGATAACTGTAATCAGTCACATAAGTAGAAAACTATATCAGTGATGTTCAGTTTTGTAATTTGTAAAATAATTAATATAAAAAGAAAAATATTATTTAGTATTTAATTGTTTAAGTTTGTAATCACTTAATTAATTTAGTTGTCATTTTCATAATTCACTTATGTTTATTTATAATGCAAAAATGAACCAATTATATAATTTATTCATTTTTTTTTTTATTTAACTCAGACATTAGTTTATATATTATATTACTTTTAGAAGCTCAATGTGATATAACTAAAAAATAACTTGAATGTTTAAATCAGCAACGTTTTGTAAATCTCTATATTCATGTGATGAGGCCAATACAAAATTAAAAAATGTAAATACTTTTTAAAGTATATAAAAACAAAAAAAGCCTAAACAAAAATCACCGTTTTCGAGAAAATTTTTGAAAGTTTCTTTATTAATATTTATTAAAACCCACATACTTACGACTTCAAAAATGGTTTGCATTTGTTTCTAGTTAGTTAAGTTAAATAATGACTTAATGTAAGTATGTACATTTTTTATCAAACATTAAAAAAAAATTTATTTCGAAAAATCTCATTCCTTAAAAAGTATTTCATCTATTCAAATGAAATTTTGCCGCAATGTTCTGAATATCTCTAGATATGTTATGAACCTAAAACATAGCATTTAAGTATATAACCATTTATTTTAGAACTATTTTTATTTAAAAAAGTGTTGTATATATTTTTCGTAAAATCATGTTGTGTTATAAGTTTTAGTGTAACTCGCGATAAGTTAAAGATATAACTCCATTTTTTCTGTTTCACAACACAGAGATATGTATAGTAAATATATTGTTGAAATAAAAAAGTGAAAAATAATTATTAGAATTTGTTATATGAACTTCAGTGTAAATGTCAATTTTTACTAAATTTTAAGCAAATATGGCCACAATTTGAAAAATTAAATAAAAGTTCGTTAAAATGACTTTTGAATTTTCAGTTTTATAGTCTATTGCAACTAAACGCATAAGTGCTTAACGATTTTTTTTTTTCTCGTAAAAAAAGTGCTTCGAAGGCAAACGCATACCTTAAAGAATCTTGCATCCTCAAACGAAAAAAGC
>BMAW01104321.1:0-10588 GCA_019974015.1 Nephila pilipes | reverse complement strand
AAAAAAAAGTGTAGCAAAGTGGCTCAAAACTTAAAATTTCACAACACTGCTTTTTTTTGCTGCTACTATAATACTATTCTGCAAAATATAAGCATCATACACAAATATTTACATGCATGAAATAATTTTCAACAGTGATCCATGCAATTTAAAGTCAAGAAGTCTATAAGACACGATTACAAAGTAATATTATGGATAGTCTGTAATACACAAATAATTACTCACAGAAAATCATTTTCAAACTGATCAATAACAATTCTTAAGATATAATAGATTCTTTCTGAAGATATCAGTAATAAAAAAAATGTAAAGAAACACTGAACTGTACCCACAACTGAATCGTAGTACGTACTCTTTTTAACATTCATGCGTTCTTTCGCTGTAGCGTGGTAAATATGAAATATAATTCGAATTATTTAAGCAAACCATATTTGTTTTTGAACCCCAATTTTTAAAATACGTAGCAGTATATAGAAGGAACTTTTGTAGTCCTTATATCTGTAATAGTTTTTTGAGAGTGTTGATTTCCCACTTTTTACAGCGTTTTTATGTGTTTCACTTGGTGTGTTTCTGTCTGCGTGAATCAGTGTGTCATCAAATTTTCGGTCGTTAATTTAACCAACTTCCCATCAAGCTAGAGCTCTGAAACTTCGGGAATCATTCTTACTCGCCTAACAGTGCAATATTTAGACATTTTCGACAAGTTTTAACTCATATTTCAATAATTGTTTTTAATAACGTAGTTTGTGTAGTAACGTGGCGCTATCTATGGAAGATATATTGAATTACGCAGAAAGAGTGATCTTGAAGGCGAGAGAAAGATGAGGTTCTTTACAAAGTTTTAACTAATATTTCAATAATTTTTTTAATAAACTTTGCCACCATTTTTATCTCAATTTTTTTTTATTTGAATACATTTAATGTTTTACATTCTATAAAGATATACGTTCAAATCTGATACAAACATACTCATTTCAAAATGAGTAGGGCTGGGTATTCATTTTTGAGCATTTCTTTTTTTTTTTTTTTATCCGGGGGGAAATTCGATTAGATTTAACATGCATCAGTCCCACTAAACGGCGGCTCTTTTGTTCGAATCACGGCTTGAAGGAACGAACGCCGTCAGCAAGTCCGCGACCATGACCACTTGAATTACAACAGCAACGCGACGGAAACAACGCCAACCGTGAGTTCGAAGCCATGAGCATTCGACAACCCAGATATATTTACAGTACCCTCCGATCAATTAAGAACAAATAATTTGCAAACTAAAAATATAACTTAATGACAAATTTCCAAAATAAAAAGGTTTCCTGCCTCAGCAACGAGGATTTCTTTTTGATAAAAATCTCAAGAAAAATCGAAAACCCGGAGAGAAAAAAAGCTTTTGGGCGCAGTTCTTTTTATTATTCTATTCATTCCAAAAACTTGTGTAGGAGATAAGACGGGGAATACTTCTTTAAAGTGTTCTGTATCTTCTGAAACGGCCATTAATTTCTTGTATGCAGCGAAAATTCCTTAATGTATACTTTTCTTCGAGTGACAGAACTCGGCACATTTTCTCAATATAGCAAAAGAAAGAGAAAAGAAGAAAAAAAAAAACCTTAGCATCTTTTCAATGAAATTTGGCACGGTTGTGGAAACGGCATGAGATATGTGCCAAAACATTTCCACGCGCGCATTCTACATTTGTTCCCTGTTTCAAAAACTTTCGACATACGTCTGCGTTAAACTCGAACAGAAACTACGTGACCGCGCGGCGGCGCCCGGTGCTTAATGTATCTCCAACTTTTTTTTTTTAAATTCTTTCTGACACTTTTCAAGAAATTCGTTTTCCAAAAGAAAAATCTATCATCTTTAAATTCTCCTATCTTTTATAGCGCGCAGTCTTAACAGATAAATAATTTTTAGATAGTGAGCATTTTTTCTAGGACGGTTTTGCGTTCGAATTATTTTGCGTAAAATAAATTATTTAGATTTTGAAAGTAAGCGTATTTCAGAAATGAATCTAAATGTTAACAAAAACGAGTACGAAAACCTGAAATTAGATCTGACGATTTATGAAAGAGTAAATTTTCAAGAAATCGTCTGCATAAATGAAATATGCATTCATAAAAAACATAAAAATTAATACATACATACATATATATATATATATATATATATATATATATATATATATATATATATCTGTGTGTGTGTGTATAATAAAAAAATCATTGAAATCGAACAATTTTAAGAAAAATTTATTGAACACGTCTTGTTAATCAAATTTGTAGCTATTTTAGAATCTTCAGCACTTTATGAGAAATGTTTAACATGGAACACGTAAGTCCCGACTATTTCTTTAATATTAAGAGAATAATAATGATTTCGTAACGAGATGAAAATAAGAAGGAAGGTCGAAAATATAAAGCAGGATTTTGCTAGGGTATCCCGAGGAGCACGTCCCCCCTTGTTTACTAAAGACAAATAAAGCCAATGGGAAAGAAAAATATCACTATTGTACCTCGGGATCATGTTCTCCGTACTTACCTATAGAAAGAAAACGTCTGAGCTGAAGAGAGGCAAGAAAGTCGGACCTAACAATTGTAAAAGTTATGAAACAGTAAAAAATGTGTTTAATTTGACTCTTTATTTTCTGTCATATTTTGGATTTGTTTTCACATATAAATTAAGATAACACACCAATAGAGTTTTTTTTTATTGATTATTCATTAACGTCGCTCTCAGAAGCAACACGAAGGCGATGGACCTCGTAGTTTTGAATATCTTTCAAGAGATGAGGATGACACCTGAGCTAGCACCACCCTCTCCAAATTTCCATCCACACACCACGCGGGTTTTCATGACATCACGAACAAGTGTGATCAATGCCACAGTGTGATCACGTGGCCACTTCATCAGTTGATAGAGATATGTTAAAAAGTGCTTATCATTTGTGTATCGTTTCACTGCTGAACAAAACATTTATTTTTAAAGTAAAGTAATGCTTAGGCAAACGTAATGTTAACGAGATATGTTAAAATTGCTTGAAATAAAGATTTATCGGCGTAAATAGCATTTTATTGGATCTTCATTCCATCATAAAATAATGATGTAAGAAATTTATCGAAAAATATGTCTGACTTAAGAATTTTAGTTTTTTGTATCACAATTTAGAAACTACAAGTCAAAATAAATGTTTAAACACAGTAAATATTTATGACAGTTTGTAAAAATTTGGGTTAAATGCACTCATGGACAAAAAAATTAACGTACTAATAATTGCGGGATCGTAACGAAACTTGGCATGAAGGTGTACGTCGGGGAGATATGCAAATGATTAGAAATGCAGCGTGATTGCGTATTATGTATAGCCGATAGAGGGCATTGAACGTCGTTCTCCGTGGAGTATAAAACAGGTAACCAAAGATTGTTTGAGTGTGCTGAATCGTTTACAAAGGAAAAGCTGCGACAGACATGCCATTACGCCGTTTTCGAAGACAATATGAGCAGCTGTCGCAGTTTGAGAGGGGGAGAATCATCGACATGATGGAAGCTGGGTGGTCAGCTAGGAGAGTAGCTCGTCAATTAGGCCGCTCTGATTTTGTTGTGAGGAGGTGTTGGGACCAGTGGATCCGAGAGATGTCCTTTACACGAAGACCAGGCTCAGGACGCCCTCGGCAGACCAGTCGTCTAGAAGACCGCCACATCCTAAGAAATGCACGTGTACAGTCAACAGCTTCATCGGCCGCCATCCAGGCACAGGTAGCACCTTCACTAGGGGCCCCTGTGTCTTCTAGAACCATTCGAAGGCGCCTGGCTGAAGGACATTTGGGATCGCGGCGCCCATTACGTGTGCTGCCCTTGACGCCCACCCATCGACGCCTCCGTTTGGAATGGTGCCGCACATGAGGAAACTGGACTGCAGCGGAATGGAACCAGGTTGTCTTTAGCGACGAATCCAGATTCAATCTCAGCAGTGATGACGTTCGTGTGTGAGACCCCGTGGTGAACGCCTCAATCCTGCCTTTGCTTTACAGCGACACACCGCTCCCACAGCTGGTGTGATGGTATGGGGTGCCATTGCCTACAATACACGATCACCCCTAGTATTGATCCGAGGCACCATGACCTTCCAGCGGTATGTCCATGATATCCTGCAACCACATTTGTTGCCACTCATGCAACGGCTCCCAGGAGCCGTTTTTTAACAAGACAATGCTCGGCCTTACACGGCAAGGATGTCCCAAGACTGTCTCCGCACAGTTACTACCTTTCCTTGGCCTGCCCGATCGCCAGATTTGCCTCCAATCGAGCATATCTGGGATCATTTGGGACGGCGAGTTGGGCATCCCACGAGTTTGAACGAACTAGAGACAAGGTTACAGCAAATATGGAACGAAATGTCTCATACAGAACTTGTATGCCTCAATGCCCGATCGTATCGCATCGTGCATTCGCGCTACAGGGGGTTCAACAGGGTATTAAATATTCCGTTCTTTTACCTTTTTCTCTGAAATAAATGATCCTTTTTCTTTGTTTTCTAATCATTTACTTATATCAAAGTAGTCATTACGTATGTAAAATTTCGTTTCATTTTGACGACTCCTTTTTGGTGCGCTAATTTTTTTTTTGTCCATGAGTGTATTTAAAAAGTTTTAAAACACTAGTTGTTACTACAAAGAATATAATTTGAAAGTTGAATTAAATAGAAGTATTTTTAGTCATCTTCTCTCTCTCTCCCTCTTACTAAATTTGAATGTAATGTTTGAAATGTCATAACTGTGAATGTATATTAATAGGTGATATACATTCCTTTACTTAATTTTAAGTAAAATGTGGATTTTCAAAAATAGATTCAAGCATTTGGATGCCCCTCAAAATTTCGATATTCTCCTTTGAAATTTAAATAGCATTAGAGGAAAAAGGAAACGCGGCAATAAATTGTACGGGAAAGGTATACAAATACGGGAAAGGTAATAAAATTGTAACACTTCATTTATACTATAATTTTCCTTAAACTAAATATAACGGATTTAATTTTGTTTATTTCTAAATTTAGTGAGTAAAAATTAAATAACTCATTAAAAAAATTTTTTTTTTCGTTTGTACCTCTCACGGAAAACTACTTTTATCAGCTATAAACAGGCTTATTCTGTCATTTACTTATTGTTTAAACATGTTTTAAACATTAATTATGGTTTTTAGAAATTTTAATGTGTCGCCTCGGTAGCCTAGTGGTCGTGGTCACGGATGGTATTGTTTTCTTTGAGTCGTTGGTACGAGTCATGATGTCACTATAGACACGCCTCGTAGTGGGATTGATGCACGTTAAATTTGGTCGAGGGCCAAAGTTCTCCAGTGGGAATGGTATGAAAGTTTGGAGAGTTAAGTGCCAATTCAGGTGTCGTTCTTGTCACTTGACCGGGGTTCAAAATTACGAGGTCCATCGCCAATGGCCTAGTGTTGTTTTTAATGCGATGTGTTAATATTCGTTAACAACCCTAATCACAAATTTTAGTGATCTAATAGGGAATCAAATTTACATCTTACTTATTCGCTTAACTCTTTTACTTAATTTTAATTACAGTGGTGGCCAAAATTATGGACACTTTTTGAGATTTTTATATTTTTCAAACTTAAAGGCTTATGGAATTTGAACTGCTTTGCGTAATGTAAACATTTATACTCGTATATCATATTTAAAACAAAAATTTAATTATAAATTGAAATTTTAAAAAAGCCAAATTCGAGTACCCTTAATATTTAAAAAAAATTATACGAAATTAATTCTCAAAAGGAAACGCAAGTATGTGGTTGAGTTTAGATAGTAATAGGAATATAAACATTAATTAGCCAATCACAATCATTGATTTGAATACGGTGACGACTTACGAGTTTTAACATGCAGGTTTATTTTCGGGATTTTTTGCAACATTATTTGCATTTAAATTACAATAATATAAATTATGGTTAAATGGACGAAATTCATGTGACGTCACGATCACATGATAACTTGACCACGTGATATTCGGCGATGTAAACAAGTCTATTATTCGTTTGTTTTGCAATGCGTTTATGAAATGTGATATGCTTCATAAGCTTAAGTAACTTACATTTTACTAAATATACTACTCTTTAATTGAATAAGAAATTATCACAAAACTTTGTTTTATATATTTTTCACCTAAATAAATGCAAAAATTGAAATTTTGGATTGCTGCAGTATAAAGGTATTGAATCATTCTTCTATCAAAGAGCTGAAATAATGGCAGCAAATTTATTTGTTTTACATACAAACATTTTGTTATAATTATGAAAACATGTGACTGTTATTTTCTAGTATTTAAAAAAGTGTTTTTACTGATCTTCTTTAAAATTTAAGGTACTTTTCTGTTTCACTCGCGCAAGCCATAAAGTAGCAAAAAATGATACAAATGATGCTAAACTGAATATGTGTATACTGTGTGTCGTCGCCAATGAAGTCTGCTTGGCGATATTTGCGCTGACGAAATAGATAAGTACCATAACAATATTTATAAATGAAATAAGTTGAAATATAAAATAAGCTTAATCAAAACAAAAAGATGAAAATAACTCAATGGCTATTAGCAGTTCGAAAATGTATCTTCTTAAAGCAGAAAATAATTTATAGCTTATATCGGAAGTAAGTTCAAATACGCTTAGCTTACCGAACGATATTTTAACTATTAAACGAGAATAAGACTACATATACATAAAATTATACTCATATTATTTCCTGCCGTATGCAAATTGTTGAATAAACTAAGAAATATGATATCAACTACATTAATCGAAATAAAGTGTGGATATACAATATATATATGACTTACATATAAGGAAATCCTATGTAAACACAGATCACACCGGTTTGTTTGTTATATATCACATGATTCAGTGAATTTAGTCCATTGGTATTACCGATAATAACTGAGTAATGAAAACAAGCCAAAGAAAATATTGTCGAATTGACACTCTACCTTATTAGTATCTTTCTTTTTAATAGTTTTTTAGTTGCGAATGGCAACAGTTGAGTTTTTTTCTTGTTCTTGTTTGTGTACGCAGAAAGGGGCTTTGGGTAATATTTTTATGTTTTTTCGAGAAATTAACCCTTTCGCTACCGGAGGGAGAAAAAAGAAGTGCTTCTCTGGGCCCGCGGCTTCTTACCGCGGAGAGTTACGCTGTGCCCAGACGATTTTAGATATTAAGCCTAATTCGTGAAAAAAATTCCTCTAAAATCGGCTATTTATTAAAATATTTTCATATATTATTTAAAAAGCATTAAATTCAATTTATACAAAAGAAAAAGATTTAATCGAAAATTGAATGTTTTATACATAAAAAATCATACTTTTAAGAAAATACAAAATATATTTACATATGTTGCATAAATTTCATGGTGTAATGATGTACCATTATATGGAATATATAGATATAAAAGATAAATCTTATTTTGCTGTGTGGTATATTTATAAAAAAAAATTCAATGCATAGTACAACGTCACATGTCTTACACACATATTTTGACGCTTCAAGCAAATTTTGAGCAAAGGGCACATCTTAGTCCTTTTTTTTTTTTTACTTTAATGTCTATGCACAGATTTGGATTATTTTCGCTAATATGACTGTCAGATTCATTCATTATTTCGCAAATATCAGTATTAGATAAATACTTTCTTCTCGTCATGACTGTCGCTACAAATAAAAATCAACCCAATGAAACGAACAGCTGAGAACATCTGCTACCAAAAGCCCTAACCCCCATAAAGGGCCATAAATTCTCTTTCGAACTTCTAAGAAGCAAGCAAGAAAGAAAAAAGCAAACCGAATAAAGTGCGCCCTTTAAATCATGTCATTACATTTAAAGAGCCGTGCAGCAACACGTGTTTTTAACAATTACCCTCTCCTCCTTGTAGCCAGAAGTGAGATCCAAGCCCATACCACCAAGGTCAACACTCCAAATAACCAATCTATATAGATTTCGCGGTATTGTAACGCCATATAGTAACATAAAAAAAAATCAAATAAAACGTTCTATCTCTATTGATACGCTGGGCCGTAGAAGACACTCACGGAGCGTATAGCCCGTGATACGCTGGACACAGGAGAGCCAACACGAGCGTATCGCCTGTGATACGCTGGGAGCGAACGGGTTAATGAGTAATTTTACGCCATTTTTGCTTTAAAGGGTTATTTTGTGGTTTAAAACGAAATAGTATTCTTATTAGAGTTGTGAATAAACGTTTGTGTTTATGCGAAAGAAGAGATCTTTCATTTAGTAAATGACAACACAAACAGCGAGTATTGATATTCTTCTGATTTCGATATTCCAAACGGAACAAATATTGCATTCCTACAAAAAGAACTAAGATTGATGTTTAGCGCACAAGTGGTGTTTCATGCTCTAAAAATGCAAGTCAAGTAGGTCGAAATGTGATTACGACTGGAGTACGTTAATTTTCGGTTATGTTCTCAGGAAACAGCTTGAAAAAAGGCAAAAGGAAGGGGGAAGTATATTAAGATTCTCGATGACACACACATAGTATTAGTGTGCCTTACAGGCAGACGAATGTCATATGAAAGCACCAAAAACAACCTGAATGCATTTGGTGCTTGTGTGAGTTCAAGAACAATAAGAATGTTATCAAATTTTGGACAAATTATTATACCAAAAAAAAAAAAAAAAAAAAAAAAAACCGAACTTGTCGATCTACAGCAATGTCATCAAAGAATTCGATGAACTGGGTGTGTTGACTGAGCAGACGACCAATGAAAACATTATATGGTCATAGGTGGGTCAACATTATATGGTGAGAGTAAAATATCCTCATTTGGAAGCAAAGAATAATATAGACATGCATGTCAGCAGATTGTGTACAGGTAATTGAAAGAACGCTGAATGAGAGAAAGCAAAACCTTGTAACCAAAACTATTGCTTTCTATCCGTGATCTATTTTACAATAATGTTCATTACATTTTTAAACAGGATTCAACTCAAATTTTGCCCAAATATAAGGGAAATAATGAAATTATGAGCATGACACTTGTTCCATGTTAAAAGCGAAGAAACAAGGCTTATTTCGTCAGCCAGTTCTAAAATTTAAGTCCAGAGGAATCACCATCTTGTCAAAACGCTTCCGAGATCTTTACAATGTATGAGCAATTCCTTTTTACCCATGGCTTTGAGCTATCTAAACATGTAAATGGTTTAGGGAATCTATACAACTTTCCAAAGAGTGTCGCTCGGTTGTTTCAGTGTAAGAATATTGAAATATTCTCTGAATATGGCCCATCGAAAAGTAGAAGAGGCAAAAAAATGTATATAGCTTTTGAACCATGTTAAAAAAAGTTCGCTGCATCCAAAAAAGAGTTTCCAAATCGGTAAATTATTGCTGCTAGGTATGTGAGGTATAAGGTATTCTCTAGAGTTCAAAGTTATAAATGCCAATTTATTCTCGATTTGTGAGTGTGCATCGCCTCTCAATTATGAACCATTGTTGTAATTTTGACTTCTCGTTTTTTTCCACTTTCAGCCCCTTTTCCCTAATAACTCTTCTAATAAAGAGATAATTCCTTACCAGTAGATCTCTCTCAATAGGAACAAACCCCCCAAAATGCTTATTAAATTTACATTCAAATCTTAATTCTAATTAATACGAGTATACTTTAATACAAATGTCATTTGTTCAACCTTACTCGCCTCGAGAATACAACGAAGAATAACCAAATAATATTTCGCATTTTGAACATGTTTTGTAATGGAGAACATAATGTTATCACGTAATAGTCCATAATAGCATTTTGGAATTTTCCTAAAATATGTGTCACCTTCATACTAATGGTTAATTTCCGCATTACTAAATGGATGTGTAGTTGAATTTACTGTCTAACAAGTTTCTACTTTTAGTTTTAGCTCTTCCCATCATTTCAAATCACATGCTAGGGTTTTTGAGTTTTCAAGCTCTTTCTTTATCTCACCAATATTTTCCCGAGTATCTGTAATCTTTATTTGAAAAGGAAATTTTGAATAACCAAAATAGAAGAAAGTGAGCAATAAAACCAGAACACAGAATATACCAGCTTCAGAATAGCAACACAGAATATACCAGCTTCAGAATAGCAGCACAGAATATACCAACGAACCTCTCGAGACTTGTTCTATATTTTTCAAACTCATGTGATATTGTTTTGAATTAAATGTTCGATTTTGATCGTGAAACGGAAAATCAAAATCCAGCAAAGGAAATAATGGAACTTTTCTAACTAAAATTATTCGATCTGAGTAGCCTATACGATTGAGTTATTATCCTGTGTCGGATTTTCCATTGGTAATATCCATTGACTAATTAAACCCGTTGAATTCTGTTCCTGTTTGGAACACTTCATAATTTCATCTTTATTATTGGTATCGTCTTGATAATCCAACTAGGAATTGACAGTAGTGTTTAGATTCCGGCAACCGCTTGGCTCTTTGCTTTGATTGGACCACTTGTATCTCTTAAGGAATTATAAAACGCACCTGTCTGTTTTTAAAGTTGAGCTTACTTCTCCAATCCCTTCTTTTTAGTCTTTTTCTACTTAC